>JAODAL010025896.1:0-57764 GCA_025379985.1 Phyllomedusa bahiana | reverse complement strand
TTAGTTATTGGAGGGTTAGTAGAATTGAACTTATTTAGTCTTGAGAAATGACGGCATCAGGGGGACATGATTATTTTATATAAATATATAAATGGTCCCTACAAAAAGTCTGGGGAAAAATAATTTCATGTAAAGCCCCCTCAAAAGACGAGGGGACATTCCCTTCGCCTGGAGTAAAAAGGATTCAATCTCCAGAGGAGAAAAGCGTTCCTCACTGTAAGAACTGTGACTCTGTGGAATAGCCGCCTGAGGAGCTGGTCACAGCAGGAACAGGTGAGGGTTTCAAGAAAGGCTTAGATACGAACCTGGAACTAAAGAAAATGCGTATGTAGCCATGTAAAATTCTGGATCCTGGCTGGCGGCAGCTCCGGGGTCGGGGGTGGGGTCTCCCCTGGAGCAGATAGGTCCTTGCCTTGTGGATTTTGGGGTGTTGGCCGGTAGTGGAGGCGGCGGGGGGGGGGGGGGTGGCCTTGAACTCTTTGTCTCCCTCCCTTCACCCACTTTTTCCCTGCTCTTGGTTGAACTTGATAGACACGTGGCTTTTTTCAGCCATGCTAACTATGTACCTTTTTGGGGCCTGTTTTGGAGATAGGTGCAGGGCCCGCAGATGGGACTACTGGGGGCGGAGGTAAATGAGTACACATTTTTTGGGGTTCTAATGTGACCCCTAGAGCATTATAAGAATTTTTAAAAAAGACATGGGAAACCCCTTAAAAGGGAATGTGTCATCAAAAAATGACTTATTGTTTAACTCACATTTTTATGTTAAACACATTTTGTAGGAATTTTTGGTTATGTTTTTTTTTTAATTTTCCAGATCACTTTCAGTATTTTTTTTTATAATTCTTAAAGGGGTTGTCTCGCTACAAAGAATAGCTTTCAAATTGTAGGGAACACAAAATAAAGACATTTCCAAATATATTGCTTTGTTCATCTGTTTTCCCTAAGGAGATACAAGTGAATTTATGACCTCCCTGGCTATTTCAGTTCCCTCAGTAACTGACCTGTAAACAATTCTCCCCTGCCTTTTTTGTCTATGAGATAGCAGTGAGGACTTCATCACACAGGTCACAGCAGTGTCTGTTGTGCTGGGGAGTAAAAAGCTTGATTTTTTGTAAAATAAACAGAACTGTAATTAGGGCTTTTGTTTGAGGGATCAGATAAAGCCTTCTGAGAGCAGTTTGAGAAGCTTCTGAGCTAATCTGATCTAATTAGCAACTGAAAGCACAGTGTTGAATACAAGCACAGAGCTGTATGCAAATTAGTCAGTCTGAACCAGGAAGTGACAGAGTATTTCATTCATGCAGCCTATGAAACTCTGTAGGGAGCCAACTCCTTTAAGTCCTGGAGTTTTCACTTTGGCCACTAAGCCTAATAATAGTCTGACACTTCCTGTTCTATAGATAAAGATTCTCAGTAGCCTGCTCATTATTAACACAAGTAGGGTCAAACTGAAAGGAGACACCAATGTGTACAGATAACACAGAATCCACCAGTCACCAGAGGAGATGTCACAGCTCCCCCTCTCCTCTCCCTTCACAGTGAAAACTCTCCTACACAAGTCTATGGGACAGAATCTGTCTTAAGAATCTTATGTGCATGAAGCTGCTGTAAAGTATCTATCTGGCTGCTGTTAAAGCAGTGCAAGCAAGAATGTCTTCCCCACAATCATATATAGACGGCCGAATAGAGAAATCTACAATCAGGAAATAAAAACGACTGAGAGGAAAAGAATATGGAGCAGGGGCTTGATTTAATAAGTAAAAAAAAAAATTGGCGACAGATTCCCTTTAAGGGGCATTTCTATAGTTGCTATGGATGCGCTGCAACCAGATTGTCAGACAGGACTGCAAACTTTGGTACAGAACCTCAAAATATAACTGAGTCTAAACCCGCTGCATCCAGAGCAGAGAGCAAGACCTGCGCAGTGATTTATGGACTGGAAACATAAAATATAAGAACTGTGTCATCCACAGCGGGAACCCTGGACACAATCCCAAGTTGTCCGGGATCCAGTGCTGCAGGTTTCTCGCTGCTCCCAGACCTGCTGCACTCACACCATTGGGAAGGATTAAATACATAATGTTATAATAGTGCAGCGGAGCCAGGGCCGCCCATGGCTGCCGTCCACCCCGCAGCAGCTCTAGAAGAATGCTTGGAAGCCTGGCAGAGAAGGCTCTGGAATAGGGTCATGGAAGCAGGAGGTGGGATCCGGTGAGGCATGAAGCGCCCGTCCTCCAGCCAAGCTTCCATCACATGTCCCCCTGCCCATCCACAGTCGGCCATAAAGTTTAGATTGGGCTGCCTAGCAACGGCCATAACTACAATGTCTGTCTTGGTGCCCATAGCAAACAGTCACTAATGTAATGATCTCTCTGAGGAGCCATTCACATACAAATATTCACACAGAGAGCGAACGGGAGAAGTGCACGAAGCCTGAAGAGCTCGAATGTATCACAATCCTCAGGAGCTGCGCTCACTATTCTGCTGGTGCAGTCACTGTGCACATACATTACTTATCCTGCACTGATCCTGAGTTACATCCTGTATTATCCTCCAGAGCTGCACTCACTATTCTCTGTGCAGTCACTGTACATACATTACTTTTTTCCTGCACTAATCCTGAGTTACATCCTGTATTATCCTCAAAGCTGCGCTCACTATTCTGCTGGTGCAGTCACTGTTACATGCATTCACTATCCTGTACTGATCCTGAAATTACATCTGTATTTCCCCATAGCTGCACTCACTATACTGCTGGTGCAGTCACTGTGTACATACATACTTACCTGTACTGATCCTGAAGTTACTCCTTGTATTATACTCCAGAGCTGCAGCACTATTCTGCTGGTGCAGGTCACTGTACAGTCATTACTTATCCTGTATTATCCTCCAGAGCTGCACTCACTATTCATGCTGGTGCAGTCACCTGTACATACATTTACTTATCCTGTACTGAACCTGATATACATCTGTATTATAACTCCAGAGCTGCACTCACTATCTGCAGGTGCAGTCACTGTACATACATACTTATCCTGTACTGAGATCCTGAGTTTACATCCTGTTATTATCCGCCCAGAGCTGCACTCACTGATTCGCTGGGCAGTCACTGAGGTACATACATTACTTAATCCTGCACTTATCCCCTGAGTGACATCCCGTATTAATTACTCCAGAGCTGGCACTCACTATTCTCTGTGCATTCACTGTGTACATACATTACTTATCCTGTACTGAATCCTGAGTTACATCCTGGTATTATATCCTCCGAGACCTGCACTCACTAATTCTGCTGTTGCAGTCCTGTACATAACAGTAACTTATCCTGTACTGATCCCTGAGTTTACATCTGTATTATCCTCCAGAGCTGCACGTCACTATGCTGCTGTGCAGTCACTGTACATACATTACATATCTTTTACGATCCTGAGTTACATCCTGTATTATCCTCCAGAGCCTGCACTCACTATGCTGCAGGGCAGTCACTATACATACATTACTTTTATCCTGTACTGATCCGTGAGTTACAGTCCTGTATTTATCCTCCCAGAAGCTTGCACCTCACTATTTCCTGCTGGGCAGTCACTGTGTACATAACATTACTTATCCTGGCACTGATCCTGAGTGACATCCCCGTATTAATACTCCAGAGCTGCAACTCACTATTCTGCTGGTGCAGTCACTGTGTACATACTTTACATATCCTAGTACTGATCCTGAGTTACATCCCTGTATTATCCTCCAGAGCTGCACTCCACTATTCAGCTTTGGTGTCAGTCACTGTACATACATTACCAACCATTACTGATCCTGAGTTTACATCTGTATTACCCTCCAGAGCCTGCACTCACTATGCCTGCTGGGCAGTCACTGTAACCAACATTTCTATTGCCCTGTTCTGATCCTGAGTTACATCCTGTAATTTGTTTAATTAAAATTTTAAAAGCATAATACATAACAACCCGCCCCCAGAAAAATAGACATAACAATATATATATACAAAATATTACTGCTTTATACAAGAATATAACTACTATAATACTGCTCTCTATGTACAAGAATATAACTACTATAATACTGCTCCCTATGTACAAGAATATAACTACTATAATACTGTTCCTATGTACAAGAATATAACTACTATAATACTGCTCTCTATGTAACAAGAATATAACTAACTATAAAACTGCCCTCTCTATGTTACAAGAATATAACTACTATAATACGCCCTATGTACAAGAATAATAACTACTAAATACTGCCCCCTAGTTGCAAACATATCAACAACTATACATACTGCCTCCTATGGTACAAGAATATAACTACTATAAAACTGCGCTCATATGTACAAGAATATAACTACTAATAATATGCCTCCTATGTACAAGAATATAACTACCATAAAACTGCCCTCTATGTACAAGAATATAACTACTATAATACTGCCCTCTATGTACAAAGAAAATAACTACTATAATACTGCCTCTATGTACAGAATAAACTACAATAATACTGCCCTCTATTAACAAGAATATATAACTACTATAATACTGCCCACTATGTACAAGAATAATAACTACTATATATACAGCCCCCTAAGTACAGGAATATAACTACTATAGATACTGCCTCTATGTACAAGAATATAGACTACTATAATACTGCCCCCTACTGATAGCAAGAATATATAACTTCTATAATCAGCTCTCTATGTACAAGAATATAATCTGACTATAATACTTCTCTCTATTACAAGAAAATAACAACTATAATTAGCTGCTCCTATGTACAGAATATAACTACTATAATACGCTCCTCTATTACAAGAATAGAACTACTATAATACTTCCCCTATGTAAGAGGAATAATAACTACTCATAATACGTGGCCCCATGTAAAGGATATACTACTATAAAACTGCCCCTATGTACAGGGAATATAACTACGTAGTAATACTGGCCTCTATTGATACAAGAATAAACTAACTATAATACTGCTCCTATGTACAAGAATATAACTACACTAATGACTGCTCCCTATGTACAAGAATAATAACTACAATAATACTGCCCCCTATGTACAAAAGAATAATAATACTACTTATAATTACTGCCCCTCTAAGTACAAGACTATAACTACTATAATAATGCCCCCTATGTACAAGAATATAACTACTATAATACTGCCCCCTATGTACAAGCATATAAGTACTATGATACTGTTCCCTATGTACAAGAATATAACTACTATAATAATGCCCCCTATGTACAAGAATATAACTACCATAATACTGCCCCTATGTACAAGAATATAATTACGATCATACTGCCCACCAAGTACAAGAATATAACTACAATAATACTGCCCCCTCATTTAACACAGAATATAACTACTATAATACTGCCCCCTATGTAGCAAGAATATTAACTACTAAATACTGCCCTCTATATACAAAATACTCACTACTATAATACTGCCCTATGTACAAGAATATAACTACTATAATACTGCCTCTATGTACAAGAATATAACTACAATAATACAGCACGTTATGTACAAGAATAAAACTACTATAATGCTTGCCCCCATGTACAAGAATATAACTGATAATACTGCCCTCTATGTACACAGAATATAACATACTTTAAAATAATGCTCCTATTACATAAGAATATAACTACTATAGATTACATGCCCCATGTACAAGAATATAACTACATAATCTGCTCCTATTACAAAAATATAACTACTATAAACTGCCCCTATGTAAGAGAATATAACTACTAAATACTGCCCCCTATGTAACAAGAATATAACTACATAATACTGGCATCCTATGTACAAGAATATACTACTATAATTCTGCACCTTATTACAAGATTATAATTCTATAATACTGCTCCGTTATGTTACAGGAATATAACTACGATATGACTGCCCCCTATGTACAAGAATATAACTACTATAATACTGCTCCTATGTACAAGAATATAACTACTATAATACTGCCCCTATGTAAAATAATATAACTACTATAATACTGCCCCCTATGTACACGATATTAACTACTATTAATACGCTTCCTATGTACAAGAATATAACTAACTAAAATACTTGCTCCATGTACAAAGAGAATATAACTCTATAATAACTGCTCCGTATGAACAGGAAATATAACAAACTATAATACTGCCCCCTATGAACAAGAATATAACTACTATAATAATGCCCCCAATTTACAAGAATATAACTACTATAAATAACTGCTCCCTATGTACAGGAATATAACTACTAAATATACTGCTCCTATGAGTACAAGTAAATATAACTACTATAATACTGCTCTCTATGATACAAGAATATTAACTACTATAATACTGACCCCCTATGTACAGGAATATAACTACTAGAATGCTGCCCCTTATGTAGCAAGAATAAACTACAATAATACTGCCCCCTATGTAAAAGGAATATAACTACTAAAACCGCCCCTATGACAAGAATATAACTACTATAATACTGCCCCCTATGTGCAAGAATATAACTACTATAGAATACTGCCCTCTATGTACAAGGAAATAACTGCTAAAATAATGCCCCATATGTACAAGAATAAACTACTATAATACTGCCCCTATGTACAAGAATATAACTGCTATTAATACCGCCCCCTATGGTACAGAATATAACTACATATTAATACAGCCCCCTATGTAAATAAATATAACAAATATAATACCGCCCCCTATGTACAAGACTATAACAACTATAATACTGCTCCCTATGTACAAGAATATAACTACTATAATACTCCTCCTATTACAAGAATATAAACTACTATAATACTGCTCCTATGTCAAGAATATAACTACTATAATACTGCCCGTATGTACAAGAAATAACTACTATAATACTGCTCCTAATGTACAAACATATAACTGTCGATAATTACTGCTCCTATGTACAAGAATAAAACTACTATAATACCTGCCCTAGTTACAAGAATAATAACTACTATAATGCGGCTCCTATGTACAAGGAATATAAACTGACACTAATACTGCCCCCTAAAGAACACAGAATATAACTACTATAAAACTCGCCCTATTAACAAGAAAATAATACTATAATACTGCCCCCTATGTAAAAAATATAACTACTGTTGCAAATATTAGTGGAATCCTTGGACCACCGCAAGCGATGCGTAAGCCCGCCAGGGAGTGGAATCTAAGTAGTCCCGGTTTTCACCAGAGCCCGCCGCAAAGCTCGGGATGACTTGCTGCGGCGGATTACTACCAGGTCACTAACCCCTGACGTGACTTGCTTGCGGTGCAGCCGAGCGTGTGCACGGTACAGAATCGTGGAGCAAGCTCGGTCGGGACAGGCAAAGGTCAGTGCAGGCCGGCAAAGGTTCTTGATCAAGGACGGCAGAAGGTATGACAGGGCGGCAAGATTCTGAATCAAGGACGTGCAGAAAGGTCAGGCAGGCGCAAGATTCAGTGTCACAGACGGAGGCAGAGATTACGGTACACGGTAATGGAACTAGGCATTTTGAAGAACGCTTCCTCTCTAGGCACAGCACTATCGATTCGGCCCCTTGTGCCTAGGAAGGGGCGAGATCTAAAATAGGAACAGCACCAGTGAGAACCAATCACCTGGCGTTCTGTCCTTTAAATTTTTCCTGCAGTGCGCGCGCGCCCGCTAGGGGACGCGCGCTGCACCCGGAAACCCGCAGGAGCGGCGCCCGGGACGGACAGAGTAGCGGCGAGGTAAGTCAATGCTGGGCACGCCGGAGTGACCGCAGCCCGGCGTCGGCTGCGGCAACCGCCGCAGCAGGAACGCTCGGAGTTGCGGGTGTGCCTGCGACCCGACACGGGGTAGCAGGGACACCCGTAACAGTACCCCCCCCCTTTGCCTCCCCCTCTTTCTTGCCCGCATAAACCAAGACAGGAGACCCCGATCCAGATATTCTCCTCCGGCTCCCATGACCTTTCCCTGGCCCAAACCCCTTCCAGTCGACCAAAAAAAATCGTCTCCCCCTAACCGTCTTTAGTGGCCAAAAATTTCCTGACGGCAAAGACATTGGTGAGTCAGCTTACGGGAGACGGGGGAACACAGCCAGAGAACGGTTAACCGGATGACTGGCTTCAGCAGGGAGACATGAAGAGTTTTGGGATGCGCAAGGTCGGAGGAGGCCGGGCTTGATAGGCCACAGGATTGATGCGCCGAGAATTTCAAGGGACCGTAAGAATCGGGGACCAGCTTGTAGCTGGGAATTTTTTAAAGACGACATACCTGGCAGAGAGCCAAACCTTATCACCCGGGCAAGGAAGGCCGGAGGTCTTCTTTTCTTGTCCGCTTGTACCTTCATACGGGCCGATGCCTGAAGCAGGGTCGTTGTAGTTCTCCTTCCAAACGGCAGATAGGTCTGCGGACCAGGCTACCACCGCATGGACATCGTAGGTGGTAAGAGGGCAGCGGGAGGTGGGCGGGGATGCCGACCGAAGACGATGGAGAAAGGGGGGAGTGCCCCATAAGTCAGATGTCCAGGATTATAAGAGAACTCCGCCCATGGCAATAGGCCCGACCAATCATCCTGTCTTGCGACACGAAGTTGGCGGGAGATAGGTACCCAAAGACTTGGTTCCCTCTCTCCACTTGCCCATTAGACGTGGGTGGTATGCAGAAGAGAAGTCCATCCACTTGTATGAGAAGCAGAGGCCCCGCCAAAATCAAGAGACAAACGGTACTCCTCGATCTGAGACAATGTGGAGGGGAGTCCGTGCAGACGAGATATGTTGTAAAAAATTGCTGGGCAATCGAGGAGCCGAAGGGAGACCATGCAAGTGGGAATGAAATGGGGCCATTTTAGAAAAACGGTCAGTGACCACCCAGATATCTGTGTTACCGTCAGAGGGAGGCAGGTCGGTGATGAATCCATGGGGCGATGTGGGCCCGAAGGACGTTGGGAACGGACAAAGTTGCAGCAGCCCGCCGGGTTTGGTGCGCGTAGCTGTTGCGAGCACAAGTAGTACAAGCCTCAACGAATTCCTTCACGTCTTTGGCAGTTTCCGGCCACCATAAATAACGGGAAATCAGAGAGGTGACCTTCGAACCAGGTGTCCGGCACATTCGGGATCAGTGTCCCCATTCAGTACCCTCTTCCGGAGTGCCGGGGCGCACAATACTCTTGCCCGGAGGTGCGTGCTGGAGAGTTGCGGAGCATGGAGATTAGCCGTTCTGGGGTACAATGTGCTGGGGTGGCTTTAATCCTCCCTCCTCACCGCTAGTATCGGAGCACGAGACAGGGCATCTGCTTTAACGTTTCTTGTCTGCCGGTCCGAAAGTGTATAACAAAATCCGAAACGTGGAAAAGAACAGTGACCATCTGGCATGACGTGGGTTCAGCCGCTGCGCAGTTTGAGGTAAATGGAGATTTTTGTGATACCGTGAATATTTTTGACTGGGGTGTCCGAGCATCCCTCCAGGAGTGGCGCCATTTCTCCAAGGCAAGCTTAATGCCAGCAACTCTCGATCACCGATGGTGTAGTTCCTCTCACGGGCGAAAATGTTTAGAGAAAACCCCCGCAGGTTCCGAATCTTGCCCTTAGGGCTTCTTCTGGGTGAGAACACTTCCCGCGCCACGGAAGAGTGTCGACTCCAAAAAGAAAGGGCAGTCAGTATCCGCACGGTATAGGACCGGTGCTTAGAGCAAGGCGGCCTTTTAATTTGGAGAAGGCCTCTTCGGCGCTGGCGGCCAAAGTCGGGTTGTCGAGTTTCCTGGTTAGCGGCCACAATTGGGAGCGACCAACGTTGAGAATGTGGATGAATTGTCTGTTAATAGTTGGCAAACCCAAAAAACGTTGGATGGCCCGAAGACCGCAGGTCGAGCCACTGGAGGACAGCCGACAGTTTATGCGGGGGTCCATTTGCAGACCCTTGTCCGATGAATTATGTACCCAGGAACGGAGTCTGGTTCGTTGGAACTGGACTTTCCAGTTTGGCGTAGAGGTGGTTTTTCACGTATGCTTTTCAGAACTGGCTTACAGTGGACTGTGGGTCTCCAAATTCGCAAAACACCAGGTTGACGTCCAAGTAGACAACTACGCATACATACAGTAGATCCCTGAAAATGTCGTTAACAAACTCCCTGAAGACTGCGGAGCGTCATAGACCGAAAAGGCATCACGAGTACTCAAAGTGCCCAACACGAGATTAAAGGCTGTCTTCCACTCGACACCCTCTCGGATCCGCAAGAGGTTGTAGGCCCCCCGCAGGTCCACTTGGAGAAAACTTTAGCTCCCCGCAGACGGTCAAACAGTTTCTGTAATCAGTGCAATGGATACCGTTTTCTTAGTGTGATCTTGTTTAATGCCGCGGTAAGCCCAATGCACGTCGTAGGGACCCATCCTTCTTCTCCACAAAGAAGAACCCGGCACCCGCAGGAAGAGGTAGACTTAACGGATGAAGCCTTCTGAAGATTCTCCTTTATGAGGCCGACATAGCCTGAGTCTCGAGTTAGTGTACCGAGAGCGGTAGACCCTGCCCCGGGGTGGACTAGTCCCATGCAGAGAGGTCAATGGGGGAAAAAAATAAAATACCAAAAAATCGTAGGGACGATGTGGAGGAAGAGTATCTGCTTGTTTCTCAGAGAATACATCTGGATGTCCGGGTAGGCTTGAGGTAACCTGACAGTGTTTTGGGAGCCGCAAGAAGAGAAGAGGGGCGCACCGGCGAGGTACCTCTAACAGCGAGACTGGCAATCTCGACCCCAAGCAAAACTCGCCCGTCCTTCCAGTCGACATGAGGGCAATGGCACTGCACCAAGAAGCCCAGGAGGACAGCTGAGGAGGAAAGGGGTAGTACGAAGAATTCAATCTTTTCTTGTGTAGGGCTCCTACTTGAAGAATCACCGGTTCATTCCGAAAGGTGATGGGTCGTTTCAGAAGCTCACCGGAAGACAGACGCGATGACCAAGGTGGTCCTAGGCGGACCCCGAGAGACGATATCGGTCACAATGCAGCGTCCATAAATCCCGGCGGATCCGAATCCAGGAAGGCAGCCACTTGAAAGAGACCCGGAGTTAGTTGTTGACCAGAACTGCAGCATGAGCACGAGGAGAGGGATTCTTCGACACCTAGGTACGCCTCTCCACGAAGCCTAGGAGCGTGCGTTTCCCGGCCGGTAGAGGACGGAGCTACAACCCCTGAGGAGGTGTTTCGGGACTGCCCGCAGTAGAGGCATAGATTCCCCTCACTTCGTCGGGTCAATTCTTGCGGAGATAGGTGGGCTCTGTCCACTTGCATGGCCTCTTCCACGTCTGGCTGGGAAGAGGCAGTGGAGGCCGAAGGAACACCGGTGCCAAGACGGGGTATCGACGTGTTAGGGTTGGGCCACGTTCCTGTCGGAGCTCCTCACGCCACTCCGAGAAACGGATTATCAATCCCGAGTCGCCGAGATTGATCAGCTCACTTTAATGAGGACGGGGGGTCCCGGTGGAGAGGGCGTCCTAACCCTGGCTAGGAAAGTCCCTTCTTGAAAGTGCGCACTAATGCCGCGTCGTTCAGTGCCAACTCGGCGCCAGAGTGCGGAATTGCACATGCATAGTCACCACGGAAGGATTTCCCTTGCTGGAGGTTCAGTAACGCTGTTTCCGCTGAAGATGCCGGCCAGGTTCCTCGAAGACAACTTCGGAACTCCTGAATGAAACGTACCCATGATTGGCCGTACGGGATCATCTCGTCCACAGGCGGGGTTGCCCAAGCTAGGGCCTCCCAGACAGAAGACTGACCACGAAAAGCCACTTTAGACCTTCCTGATGGGAACTTGTCCAGCCATGAGTTTCCACGAGGAGTAAGCATTGGGTGATGAAACCCCTGCAGGCTTAGACATCCCATCAAACTTCGTTGGCAGAGACACACCGAAGCGTTTCGGACCTGCGACAACGCGGACTAACGGAGCGCTGCCGCGGCAGCGCCACGTCAGCTGACTGCAGCTTCTGGGTGGTGAGAGCTGCTGCATCATAGATGATAGCTGGTTTAAGCTGTGTGCCTTGCTGAGCGATCTGCTGGACTTGCTGTGCCACAATGGCGGAGAGGTTAAGTCGCTTGGTAGAGGCACCTTGGGCGGGATTCATGGCCGAATCGAACTGTTGCAAAGATGGTAGTGGTATTCCTCTGGACCAACGCAAGCAGTGGGCGTAACGCCACCGCCATGGAGGGAATCTAAGTGAAGGTCGGTTTTCACCAAAAAATAAGCCCGCCGCAAAGCGGAATGGACTTGCTGCGGCGGATTACTACCAGGTCCACTACCCCTGACCGTGACTTGCTGCGGTGGCAGCCGAGGCGTGTGCGGTTACAGAATCGTGGAGCAAAGCTCGTGGTCGGGGAACAGGCAGAAGGTCGTGCACGCAAAGGTTCTTGATCAAGGACAGGGCCAGAAGGTCAGGACAGGCGGCAAGATTCTTGATCAAGGACGTGCCAGAAGGTCAGGACAGGCGGCAAGAATTCGTGGTACACCAGGACGAGGACAGAGAGTACGTACACGGTAATGGAACTAGCAAGGTTTAGAACGCTTCCTCTCTAGGCACAGGGCACTATCTATTCGGTCCCTGTGCCCTAGGAAGGGGCAGAGCTAAAATAGGAACAGCATCAGGTGAGAACCAATCACCTGCAGCTGTCCCATATAAATTTTCCTGCAGTGCCGCGCGCTGCCCGCTAGGGGGAGCGCGCGCCCCCGGAAACCAGCAGGAGCGCTCGCCGGTACGTGACACAGGAGCGTGGCGAGGTGAAGTCAATGCAGGGCACGCCGGGAGTGTCCCGCAGCCCGTCGTCGTGCTGCTGCACCGGCCGCAGCAAGGAGACGCTGCGGAGTTGCGGAGTGGCCTGCACCCGACACGGGGGCGCAGGACACCCGTAACAAACTACTATAATACTGCCCCTAATGAACAATGAATATAACTACTATAATACTCCCTCCTATGTAAAAAGAATATAACTACTATAATATGCTATGTACAGGAATTTAACTACTAAATACTGTTCCTTGTACAAGACTTAATACTATAATACTCCCCCTATGTACAAGAATATCCTATATCCCGCCCCTTGTACAATAATATAACATTTAAAATAATGCTCCTATGTAAAAATAAAACTACTATGATATCCCCCCTATGTAAAAAGAATAAATATTATAATACTGCCTTATGTACGGGAAAAATATAACCATAATACTTTTCCCCTATGTAAAAGATAAAAAACCCTTAATATGCCCCATGTACAAAATATGCACTATAAACCCCCTATGTACAATAATAAAACTACTATAAAAATTCCTAGTACAAGAAAAAAACTATATAATATGCCCCTATGTACAAAATATAAATACATAATTTGCCCCTAGTACAAGAATATAAACTAAATGCTCTCTTATGTACAAAAATAAACTACTAAATACTGCCCCCTATGTACAAGAAAAATTATTTTAAAACGCTCTATTTACAAAAATATAACTGCTATTACTGCTCCTAGACAAGAATAAATATATAATACTGCTCCTTGTACAAGAATATAACTAGAAAATACTCCCCTTTTGGTAAAGAATAAAACCACTATAATACTGTCCATTACAAGAATAAACTACATAAGGGCTTCATGTACAAGAAAATAATCAATAATATGCCCCCTATGTCAAATAATCTACTAAAATGTGACCTTCTTTAAAAAGAAAATAACGCTATAATAGCTCCTATGTACAAGAATATAATATTTAATACTGCCCCCATGTACAAGAATTAATACATAATACTGCCCCTATGTAAAGAATAAACTCTAAATACTCCCCCCATGTACAAGAAAAAACTACTTAATACTGCCCTATGTAAAAAATAAACTACTAAAATTTCTCCCCCCAATGTAAAAGAATAATACTATAAATGCCCCTATGTCAAAATTAATATATAATACTCCCCCTTATTACAAGAAATAAACTTATAATACGCCCCCTTTACTAGAATATAACACTATAATCTGCTCTTGTAAAGAATAGAACTACTATTTACTGCTTTTATGAAAATTAAAAATATTTTAATATGCTCCCTATGTACAAATATATAAGAATGTAGCTATTTTCTTACTTTAGTTTGCCTTCTGAAATATTAAGGTTAGGCTAATATAATTTGTGTCGATTATTTTTGGACGATGTGTGCGGAGAAACAACCTCTGTGTTCATGAAATGCTGGAATCCTAACTGAACAGAGAATTTATTCATCTTCATTATTCCTCTTCTGTGTTGTTCTCTCGAAATCTACAACGTTCAGGTTTATTCTTCAGGATCCCCAACCCCCCCCCCCCCAAAAAAACCCCACCCCATCCCCCCCCCCCCCCCCCAAACCAACCGGATGGGGGAATTTGATTTAATCCAAACAATCAGATTTGTTTGCCATAAATCCATATTTATTTTTGCTGCCCTGTAAACAAGTGCAGGCGGCAGGTGAAGTAATTTACTTGCTTATTTGGTGATCTCCCCAGAGCCAACTGGAATTGACAAAGTTATCTCTTGTAGATACAGCGGGGAACTAATGCCTTAATGTTTGTTGTGCGGGGAAATGTTGAGGAGGTTGTGGAATGGAAGAACGTCTTATTAATTCAACCTCAATTTTAAAATTTGTTGCCGTACATGCAGGTTTACAATGTTGTGACCCTAGTGGGTAAGCAATGACTACATGGCGGTCAGTCAGAATTAAAGGGGATGTCCAGTCTCCGTGTACAGGGTCTTCTTTTTTTTCTAGTCCTGTTCCTGGTATTCACTTAAAGGGAAGGAGTCATCAAATAATAGCCTGTAGTTTCACTCATGCTTTCATGTTAAACACATTCTTAAAGAATTTTTGCATTTTTTAATTTTGCATATCACTATCAATATATTTTTTTTTATATTTTTTTAATTTTTTATCATTTTTTTCTATCACTATTAACATCATTTTTAATAACTTTAATTTTTTTATTTTTTTATGTTGCATATCACTACGTGAGGGCCGAATTTTCAAAAATTCGGTTTCGGTCACTTCGCCGAATTTTACGACAAAAATTCGTTTTCGGTCCGAATTACTTCGGCACGAATCACGTTAAAATACAGCTATTTCCAGGCTGCACAGAAGCCTGCAGGGAGCTGTGAACGTTGTGCCAGCTTCAAATATGCAAGCAGGCAGGCTTGGTTTGGTCTTCATACAAGTTGTGTTTTAGTATGACACGAACATAGACTGCCGCCACTCTTAGAATCGCTTCACTATAAAATGCCCTGGCACTTATGGGTGCAAAACGGGACAAAAAATCTGAAGCAGGAAACGGTAGCCCTGATAAGTCATGGCAGCAAAAGCTGGAAAAAAAACAAACTGAGTAGCTAGGTGGCCAACATTAGTGACAGAGTGTGGAGGTGGACGGCGCAGCCACGCAGCATGAGGTCAGGACAGTGCACAATGACATTAAGGAGGCGGCAAAACAGTACCAGGCCGCTGAGTGCACAATGACACAGTGTGGAGGTACGGTCGGCAGCAGCATGAGGTAAGGCTGTGGCACAATGACAAATTCTTGGAGCTGGCAAAAAAAAGGAGTAGGCACAAAGAGTGGTTCATTGACCACCAGTGTTGGAGGGCACGGCAGGAGCACTGCAGCAGCATAAGGTCAGACAGTGGCACATGGACACAGAGTGGGGGCACGGCAGCAGCCTTCATCAGCAGCATGGAGGTCAGACAGTGGCAACAATGACAAATTCTGGTGGTGCAAAAAACAGGGAGTAGGGCCACAGGGTGGAGGGGCGGGGGACTGCAGCCACGGCTGCAGCATGAGTGTCAGACAGTGGCACACTGACACACAGTGTGGAGGGCATCGACAGGAGTCACAGCAGCAGCATGAGGTCAGAGAGTGGCACAATGGGACATTCTGCAGGTGGCTAAATTGTGATAGGCCACAGAGGGCACATGACTGTGAGCGGAGGTCGGCGGCCAGCAGCATGAGGTCAGGCAGTGCACAATGACAGAGAGTGGGAGTGATGACAGGAGCAACAGCATGATGTCTGAGAGTGGCACTATGTCATTCTTGAGTTGGCAAATCACGTACCAGGCCGCAGAGTGGCACAATGACACAGTGTGGATGTTCACGGCGAAACAGCAACAGCAGAGCAGCATGAGCACAAGAGTGGCACAATGACAGTGTGTTGAGGTGGGTGGCAATACCAGTCCCCTGGTAAAAGTCGTGGTAGGCAGATGGAGAAACTATCAGCAGAGTTGTGGCATCAGGCTGGTGGCTGGCATCAGAATAGTGGCTGAGGCGGTAGTTTGAACCGACTACGCCTCAAGCATTTGGTGTGTGGATAATCCTGGCACGAATCACGCCTGTTCATCTTGTCTAAGGTCTGTCGTTCTAATTTCCCGTGGGACAAGCGGGTTCTCCTTGGGATAACGATGGCCCCGCTGCATGACACCCGCTCTGATGCCAATACTGGCCGGGCAGGAACTGCTTCTCCACTGCAAACTCGGCATGTTGCGGCCACTCATCAGTTTGTGTCGCCCAGTAGTCAGGGATCTTCTAACTGGGTGGGCAAGAGTGTACTGTCCAGTAGGCCACACCTGGTCTGGTCTGGGATGCTACATGTCCTGCTGATGGTGACTGCCCACTCTCAGTAGGCGGGTGAGGAAGATGCCTATTAGTGACTCCAGACTTAGGTAATTGCTGTTGTGCTGGTACGCTCATACCCACCCACCTTCCCCAGCAGCCGCGGCGTAGTAGTACGTGAGCGCTGAGGAACCCCCCGGGTCAGACCTGTCAGAGGAGGGTCGCTGCCGCCCTCTTGGCAGCGGCCAACTGATTTCGGGGATTTCCCTTATAGTATTTGTGTTTGTCCTTCCTCTCAATAGCTGGAAAAAAGGCTCCGTTTTGGACCGGTAGCGAGGGTCCAATTGGGAGGAGAGCAGAAGTCTTCCCTCTGCCGGTTGCTGGTACCCTATTCGGCGGTCACTAGCCAGGCAAATAAGCATCTGCCGGGACATCTGAAATGTGACTCCGAGGGGCTCCCTGCCTCATTTCCTCTGTATACGGCACCGTGCTTGGGAGTCATATGCCTTCGTCTTCCCTCATCTCCATCCACCTCCTCAGATGTCCTGCTCATCCCTTCTCTGTCACCTGGGTAGAATAATTCCCACTCATTTTCACCAGGACATAATGCTTCTGCCTCCAATGTCCTCCTCCTCCTCTCCTCCATTTTCAGTCCCACCCGACTCATTGTGGCCACGTGATGTAGTCGCCCACATCTCCAGTCCCCCTGCCCTAGACTGTTTTTTCAGCTTCTGTTCCAGGACATGAAAAGGGGGCAGGTGGAATTAGTTTAATCATCCCGTTAGTCATGGCGACTGACAATAACGTGGCCTCCTCGACATGGCCTCAACTAACGGCAGGTCGTCACGCATGAGCTGCCCACTGGATGACAATCAAAAGTTACACAGGGGTGTACTCTGTCTGCATGGATCATAAAAATCGTTAATGGCCTTTCTCTGTCATACAGTCGGTCCAACATTGCAGGCTGAATTCCAGCGGGTGGAAACATCGCATATCAGAGCGTGTTGGGGGAGGCCGTGTCTGCGCTCTGCAACTCGAGGAGGGTGTTACTGGTTTGTACGATTGGTAAAGTGCATGCACAGTTTCCTGGCATTTTCCGAATGTTTGAAGACGGTGAAGACTTCAGAACCTTTTTCAACCAGATTTGAACATCGTGCGCATGCAGGCGCATGGTCCCATCCCTCCCTCGGTGCCAGCGCGGGACTCCATGTTCCCCCATTGTCCGTCTCCATGGTCCGTTTGCAGTTGGCGCGGAGAAAGCAACACATCGATTTCTTGCTGCATGACGCGCGAGCAGTTCCTACCCTGTGTGACTTCGTTCGCCGAGGCAAGCTAGGTGTAGAACTGCCGTGACACCGCTGTGCCCTACACAAGTGGTATGATGGTGCAGTACTTGGGAGGCTGCAGACTGGTGGTGGTGGTGGAGGAGGAGGGAGGCGGACATTGGCGCAGGAGCAGCAGTTTGACAACGGTGGAGGAGAAAGCGGTGTCTCCTGTCCAAGTCTGTTTTTTTTTCGTGTGACTGGGCTGAAGCACATTCACCCAGTGGGCGTAAAGGACATGTATGGCCCTGACAGTAGTTACTGCTCAAGAAAGGGTCCAGGGCTGCCGTGTACCTTGGAACAGAAACGATATAGCTCAAGGACTGACCACTTTCTGTTTCCTACATATTTATGAAGGGCTGGTACTGCCTTTTTGGAAAGAAATTACGGCTGGAACTCTCCATCTCGGCTCGGCACAAGCCTGATAGTTCTCGAATGGTGCAGGTGTCCACATTTGGGAAAGGGTGGGACTTGCAGTCCAACAACTTGGACAGGAGCACGGTCCAGCTGCTGCACCTTAGGATGGTTGGACGAAACTGTTGTCTCTTACAATCGCCTCTCTTAACGACTGCTGGCGCCATGTGTAGCGAGGTGCTGGAGCTTCTGGACCGGAAGTGGATGTCAAAGATAAACAGCTGCCTTATGCAGAGTGGTGGAGCCTTGACTGGCTGAAATGGCATGCGTCGCCACTGGACGCTGCTGCATGCTGCAGCGGCAGGATGGACACCACATCTGAGCCACGTTTCTCCCAGGCCACCGGTTGGTGACGCTGCATGGTGTTGACGCAGGGGCCGTTGTGCAACGTTAGCTCCCTGGCCACGCTTCACTTTCTGCCCACAGATTCTACATTATACCCATATGCGGCTCTCCGGTGTCTTAGCAACGAACTGCACACACCGACGAGTACGGATTTTACCGCCAACGCTCCGCACTGGAGTGACTACTGCTGCCGCTGCCTCGCAAGAGCCCCTGTGCCGCTACTGTCGTGGCACCTGCGAGCGGGTTTTTACCCGTGGTCCGCTTGGCCTCCCGACCTCACACTGCTGCTACCCTGCTGACTCACGGCCACCACATCCCATTGCTGGCTGCGCCGCTGCCTGACGCGCAAGCTGACGCCCTCTTCTCCTGAGAGTCGATGATGAACGCCTTGCTTTTCACCGGCTCCAAAGGCGGTCGGCTACTTCATCATCTATTTGTGTTTATCGTCCACTACTGTCCCTCACCGGTCTTGGTAACCCGAGGTGACTCTCACCACATCCCACCCATCCCACTCTCCACATCTATACTTTGCCGCTACTGCAAAAAGCTGGGGATTTTGCCCCATTTCTTCGCTCCCCCAAGTAGTGTGACTGCCCTCCTAAAAATTTGTTCTCCTCGTATTAGTGGCGCTGACCCCAGCCCACTAGTGTCCTGGTGAGGGAACTGGATGGGCAGAGGCGGGCTGGGAAGGTGGGGCCGCTGCCCCGCCCCCGGGCCATGCCAACAAAGTGTTGTGTCTGAGGTTCCCCCGACTCTTGGCTGGGGTTTTTCAGTGTCATCTGGGAGGAAGGGATGACTAGTCAAAATCAAAAACCCCTTTGGGGTTTTGGCTAAACAACCCCGGCCGCTAGAGGGGACAGCGGAGTTGTGGCCTCACGAGTGACCCCTGCGGGCGTCCCCTTGCTTGCTGGCCCTGGGCCCGTTTCGAAGTTTGTGCCATGCCACTGCGTTGCGAGCTCCCCACCTCTCTGTTGACTAGTTTTTCTAAAATGTACAGACACTGTTTGATGAAGCTTCTGTATGATAAATAAACCCCCTGTTTTGACCCCAAAATGCCCCAGAACAAGCTTGGGAAAAACCCTTGGATAAAAATTGCGTCCCAAATGGCCAGGAAAAATTTACTTTAGTGGTTTACAAGACTTGGTTTTACTAAATGAAAAAGCACAAACGGGCTTAATTAACCTTCGCTTGTGAATTAGCTACAAAAAAAATTATATATTTGGGTTGAAAAAGACGGGTTTTTTTTTTGTCAGCAACAGCAAAACAACGCTAATTAACCCCCGGGTGTAAATTGGCATAGAATTGAGCCACCCCAAATAGTAGCTTTTTGCGTGTTTCAATGGGTTTTTTTACGCCACACAAAAGAGATAAAATTGTAAATTAATTTGCTGTGAAAAGGCTACCAAAAAAAAAAATATATATTTGGGGTTGAAAAAAAAGGGGGGGGGGGGGTTTATTTTTTTTTTTTAGCACCAGCAAAACAACGCTTAATTAACCCCTGGGTGTAAATTGGCAATAGAATTGAGCCACCCAAATGTACTTTGTTGGTGTTCAATGGCTTTTTTTCTACGCCACAAAAAAAGAGAAAAAAATTTGAAATTTAAACCCTTTTGTTGTGAATTAGGCTACCAAAAAAAAAATTTTTATATATTTGGCGTTGAAAAAGACGGTTTTTTTTTTGTCGAAAAACCAGCAAAAAAGTTTAAATTAAACCCTGGATTTTAATTGCGCAATAAAATTTGGCACCCAAAAAATAAAAGTGGTATTTGTATTGAAAAAAAAAAGTGTTTCTTTAAATAAAATACAACAGGAATGGTTTTGTTCCCACTTGGATTTAAATGTATATGCAGCTGCAGTGGCCCCAAAACTGGATTTTCAGTTCCAATCCCCAAAAAAATTAAAGAAATAGAACATTCAGAAAAACCAGTTCTGAGAAAAGTTTGGACACCCCAAAATCGCTGTGAAAAAAATCAGTTCTTCAGAAGCGCTATCCCCCGGGCGCAGCACCTTCCCTGTCAGTACAGGGGAGAGGATTTTGTGAAGCCCCCGGGCGCGCGCTGGGGTCTTTATAGTGCGGTGACGTCACATTTTTCCCGCCGGTTTGGATTGGCTTCATCTCTGCACATGTCATCCCAGGCTATTTCCCTTCTTCCTCCCAGAGTGCTTTGCCCCAAAGTAAGCCAAAGTTTCTCGCAGGGCCCTTTTATCAATGAAAAGCACAAATTTGTTCCCCGCGAATCACCCCAAAGTTCGAATTTTGTTACGAAACCCAAGTTTTCCCAAATTTTTAAAAAGAATTCCCCTTGTTTTGAATCGATTCGCCCCTCTCTACATATCACTTTTCAATATTTTTTTTTAATATTTCATTTTGGGTTTTCAATTTTTTTATCATTTTTCCAATCACTTTCAATATTTTTTAAATAACTTTTTGCTTTTTTTGAATTTTTCCATATCACTATTAATATTTTTTTTAATAATTTTTTTGTTTTTTATCGTTTTTTTCTATCAGTATTAATATAATTTTTAATAACTTTAATTTTTTTTTTTTTATTTTGCATATCACTATCAATATTTTTTTAAATATAAAATTTTGGGTTTTTTACAATTTTTCCGATCACTTTCAATGTTTTATTAAATAACTTTTTGCTTTTTTTATTTTTCCATATCACTATCAATATTTTTTTTTTTAAATTAGTTTTTGATTTTTTTATCATATTTTCTATCGCTATTAATATATTTTTTTAATAACTTTATTTTTTTATATTTCTTTATTTTGCATATTACTATCAATATTTTTTGTTAATATTAAATCTTGGGTTTTTGATTTTTTACGATTTTTCTGGTCACTTTCAATATGCTTTTAAAATAACTTTTTGCCTTTTTTAAATTTTTCCATATCACTATCAATATTTTTGTAATTAACTTTTGGATTTTTTTCTTTTTTTTAGTTTTTAATTTTGCACATACAGTGAAGGAAATAATTATTTGATCCCTTGCTGATTGTGTAAGTTTGCCCACAGAGAAACACATAAACAGTCTATAATTTTAAGCGTAGGTTAATTTTAACATTGAGATATAGAATATCCAAAATAAAATCCAGAAAATCACATTGTATAAATTCTATAAATTATTTTGCATTTTGCTGAGAGAAATAAGTATTTGATCCCCTACCGACCAATAAGAGTTCTTGTTCCTACAGACCAGTTAGACCCTCCTAATCAACTTGCTACCTGCATTAACCCCTTAACGACCACGCACCGTCTTTTGGCGTCGGCTGGTTGTTCGTCTACAGTTTTAGGGGTTTGCGGCGCCCGGCGCCGCAACTGCGCTTGGATCGGGGCTGTACTACACAGCCCTGATCCCAGAGCATGTCCTGAGAGCACCGGGGTGCGGAGGAAACCTCCGCAACCCAGTGCTTTAATCCTTTGATTGCAGCGGTGCGTTACCGCAGCACAATCAAAGGGTTCCCCTGCTCTGTCAGGTGATCGGAACGCTTGGTGACCCGACAGAGCCAGGGGAACGGCTGCACAGTCAGCCCTGGGGACCTAGAGTGGCCTCAGGACTGTCTGTGTAACAAGCCAGTGACCAGGACACACTGTGTGCTGTCCAGATCACTGATTATTTCAAAGTGCCACAGATTACAATGTATTAGCATATATGAATATGCTAATACATTACTAAGTGTTTAAAAAAAAATGTAAAACAATTCTCCCTTCGTGGGATTAAAAAAAAAATAGTAAAAAATATAAAAAGTGTAAAAAAAAGGAATAAAAAAATAAATAATAAAATAAAAATAAATATTTAATAAAAAATAATTGTTCATACATAACACACAAAAAAAAACCCCTACACATATTAGGTATCCACATGACCATAATAACCTGTAGAATTATTCTAACAAGTTATTAAGTGTGGAATGTGAATGGTGCAAAAAAAATGTAAAAAAACAACAACAAAAATTTTTTAAAATTTTTAAAAAAAATTCTGCAATAATTTATAAGTAAACTTAAACTATTTCTCCAAAAAGTACAACTTGTCCCGAATAAAACGAGGCCTCATCCAAATGCATCATTGAAAAAATAAAAAAGTTACAACTGTTGAAACGCAAGGAGGCAAAAACTAAAAAAAATGTTCTGGTCATTAATTACATTTCAGGCCTGGGGCTTAAGGGGTTAAAGACAGCTGCCTTATATAGTTGCCTTTATAAAAAGACTCCTGTCCACAGACTCAATTAATCAGTCAGACTCTAACCTCTACAAAATGGGCAAGACCAAAGAGCTTTCTAAGGATGTCAGGGACAAGATCATAGACCTGCACAAAGCTGGAATGGGCTACAAAACCATAAGTAAGACGTTGGGTGAGAAGGAGACGACTGTTGGTGCAATAGTAAGAAATTGGAAGAAATACACAATGACTGTGAATCGCCATCGATCTGGGGCACCTGCAAAATCTAACCTCTTGGGGTATCCTTGATCATGAGGAAGGGGAGAGATCAGCCTAAAACTACATGGGGGGAACTTGCTAACGATCTCAAGGCAGCTGGGACCACAGTCACCAAGAAAACCATTGGTGACACATTACACCATAATGGTTTAAAATCCTGCAGTACCCACATTTAATAGTGGCTGTGTCTGGTAGTGCAGCTAAATGCAGCTTATTTCCATTAAAGTAAAAGGGACTGTGTTGCAATACTACTACTAAGTGTATGGCACTGTGCATGACAATCCATGAATAGGACACATAATTTGCTGGAATACCACACCCCCTTCTATCAACCATTGGGTGGGTGCTAAGAGTTTGAACTATCTGATAATCATGGCCCAGGGGCAGACACAGACAGCCAACGTTGTACCCCACTAGTGGAGCTGATTCTTGAGTTTCAACAGTGGAGTTGATTCTTGCGGCCCACAAGTGGAGAATAATCTTTGGGCTCAGTCGTGGACTTGATTCTTGGGTGTCAACAGTGGAGTTGATTCTCAGAGCCCATTAGTGGAGTTAATTCTTGGGGCCCACCAGTTCAATTGAATCTTGTGGCACCCCAGTGGAGTTGATTCTTAGGGCCCACCAGGGGAGTTAATTCTTGGGTTTCACTAGTGTAGTGAAATAATCCAATAGTGGAGTTTATTCTTGGTACCATCCAGGGGAGAATATTCTTGAGGCCCACTAGTGAAGTTGAATCTTTGAGCCCACTAATGGATTTGAAGGGTTTCCACCCTGTGGTCATGATTCCTCAGGCGCCCCTTGTATTGAATTCGTGAGTTCCACCAAATTCTTGGGGCCCACCAGGGGATTGATTCTTGGTTTCCACCAGGGGAGTTTTTTTCTTGGGCCCCCAGTCAGTTGATTTTTTGGGTTCCACCAGGGGGTTTTATTTTTGGGGGCCCACCATGGAGTTGATTTTTTTAGCCCACAAGTGAAATTTATCCAGGCCCCCCAAAAGGGGTTTCCTATGATCCCCTGTGGTCCAGTTTGAGCCTGCAGGCATATATGTCCCTTGTTATCTGATGAGTAAAATCAAGTAAAAACCCGATAGTTGACCACTAAAAAAAGCCAACAGCTATGCGGTTCCAAATTAGTGCAGAGACTCCAGTGTTATAAGAAAAAGGTAAAAATACCGTATTTTCTCTTCCCCTGGACTCCTCCGCTTGGAAGGACAAGGACAGTGGAACCAGCAACAAGCTCCTTACCGGGTGACACCGGCATATCGGAGAGTTGTGCCTCCTTCATCAGCACAACGGCACCAGGTGAGCAGATACAGTAACATTTTCTTATTACCATTGGTGTGCCACTGTAATACACGAGGGTGCGCTCCCGTCTCGGCTTTTCTTTTTCTTGCTACCTTGTTATCTGATATCTCATCATAGAGCCCCTATGACTCTCTAACAAACCATCAGTGATTGCTAGACATGCCGTTAACTAGATCATGCATTTATCTTCTCGCCTGAAGTTTGCCAATGAACACCTGTATGATTCTGTGAGTGATTGGGAGAAGGTGCTGGGGTTGGATGAGACAAAAATTGAGCTCTTAACTCAACTCGCCGTGTTTGGAGGAAGAGAAATGCTGCCTATGACCCAAAGACACCGTCCCCACCGTCAAGGATGGAGGGGGAAACATTATGTTTTGAGAGTGTTTCTCTCCTAAGGGCCCAGGACTACTTCACCGCATCAATGGGAGAATGGATGGAGCCATGGACCGTAAAATCCTGAGTGACAACCTCCTTCCCTCCACCAGGACATTCAAAATGGGTCGTGGCTGGGTCTTCCAAAACATACAGCAAAGGCAACAAAGGAGTGGCTCAAAAAGAAGTGGAGTGGTCTAACCAGCATGTGAGCTTAGTTTTTTGTGACAGCTGAGACATGTGAGTGCCCCCTTAAAGGAGTATTTTAATTTACCTTATACTTGTATCCTGAACTCAGTAAAAATACAAAATAAGCCATCAATATCAGCAATTTTGCATCAGGAAACCTTTAATTGCTTACTAGGCACAGCGCCATACATTTAATAGTGGCTGTGTCTGGTAGTGCAGCTAAATATAGCTGATTTCCATTAAAGTAAATTGGACTGTGCTGCAATACAAGACACAGCCACTACTAAGTGTATGGCACTGCGCATGATAATCCATGAATAGGATACATCATTTGCTGGAATACCACATCCCGTTCTATCAACCATTGGGATGGTGTTAAGAGTTTGAACTATCTGATAATCATGGCCTACACCAAGAATAATCCAAGGGGCAGACACAGACAGCCAACGTTGTACCCCACTAGTGGAGCTGATTCTTGAGTTTTAACACTGTAGTTGATTCTTGGGGCCCACAATTGGAGACTAATCTTTGGGTCCAGAAGTGGACTTGATTCTTGGGTTTCAACAGTGGAATTGATTCTCAGAGCCCACCAGTGGAGTTAATTCTTGTGCCCATTAGTGGAATTGATTCTTGGGACCCACCGGTTCAATTGAATTTTGTGGCACCCCAGTGGAGTTGATTCTATTGAATCCAATAGTGGAGTCTATTCTTAGGTCCCACTAGTGGAGTTGATTCTTTGGGTTCAACAGTGGAGATGATTCTTGGGGCCATCCAGTGGAGATGATTATTGGGGCCACCAGTGGAGTTGATTCTTGGAGCCCACCAGTGGAGGTGATTCTTGGGGCCCACCAGTGGTGTTTATTCTTGGGGCCACCAGTGGTGTTGATTCTTGGGGCCACCAGTGGAGTTGATTCTGGGGTCCACCAGTGGAGTTGATTCTTGGGGCCACCAGTGGAATTGATTCTCAAAGCCCACCAGTGGAGTTGCTTCTTGTGCCAATCAGTGGAGTTGTTTTTTTGGGCTTATCAGTGAAATTTGTTCTTGGGTTGCACCAGTGGAGTTGATTCTTGTGGCCCACCAGTGGAGCTGATTCTTGAGGACAGCAGTGGAGCTGATTCTCGGGGCCTACTAAAGGAGTTGATTCTTTTAGCCCACAAGTGAAATTTAGTCCAGGCACCCACAGGGGTTTCCTATGATCCCCTGTGGTCCAGTTTGAGTATGCAGGCGTATATATGTCCTTTGTTATCTGATATCTCATCATAGAGCCCCTATGACTCTCTAACAAACCATCAGTGATTGCTAGCCATGACGTTCACTAGATCATGCATTTATCTTCCAATATAAGAAACAGATGGGAGGCATTTGCTTTAAGGTGACAGCGTCCCTTTATCTAATGGGTCCAGCTGCACCGTTTGTACAGCTGTTTCTCCACCCCTGGGCAAGCTATTATTTGAGTATTTTTGGAGAACCCCTTTGAGTTTTAGGTGGATCTTCTTTTGAAGCACAGTTATGTTTTAACCGAGGAGTTATTTATGGATATTTTTGGATGGCGCTAGAATAAAATTCTTAAGACAAATCTATAAATATTTTTATTATCATTGATACATTTTTCACTCTTAAAACCTTCACAGGAATACACTGAGCGATTTGCTAACATTCAGATATGAACATTCAGGGCTGGTATAACGACCCCATACAGCCGAGGCAGCTGGACCCCTTTTCCTTAACCAGGGCCCGATACAGGAGTACTGCTTGTACTGCCCTAATGGCGTCCCTGTGAAAAACTACAAACCAGCCATAATTCCTTTCTACAGAGCAAATTGTAGGGTCTGTATTGGTGCTTTATTGTACTTGATAAGGCTTTGGAAGGTCCATCTCTGAAGAACCATTCCTCAGTTCCCCCATTGCATTCTCTATAACTATGTGACCCCTTATCGTGCTGATAAGAGTCATATCCAGCTGTACAATCTGATAGTGTTGGCATTGGTATATACATAGGGAGACAGCTCCTTGATAACAATGGCGCCTCATCAAGCATAGTAGGAAAGTCATTTATGTTGCTGAAGCCTAAGAAATAAAACCAGAATTGTAGATTGCTTGTGAAACACATAGGCTTTCTTTGTCAGCCATATGCTCTTATTAAGAAATGTTTCAAAGGCTAGCGATCTTCTCTTGTCAACTCTCTGCTGGAACATATGGTAAAATATTCATATGAAACATCCATATCCAGGCCAACACGATGTATTTGTAGCTGGATCTATATGTATATCCATTCCCAAGTGTTGTTGACTATTCACAAGAGGCACAAGAGTTTGCTCCTTTCACTGGATTGTTGATTTAGTTTCAGAAACAGCTCCCCTCTTGCCTAGTGGCATTACGTGGTACTGCACAATGCACCAATTTTTTTTAAAGAATTTTGGCAATATCTTTTTATTGTATTTATTTATTTTGACTGTGCAATGCAATTAAAAAATTACACATAAAATATTGTCCTTCTCTAGCTGGGAGAGAAAACTTTCGTTTGGCAGTGCATACTAATCTCACTTTACTTCAGCTGCTAGAGATCTCTACATAGTCTCATTACAACAAGTAGCTAATGACATGATAATAGCTTTATTGTACTCTCTACAGAGATAGATTATACTAGATCAGTAGATCAGGAGCAATACATGAAACCAAAATAGTGAAATGTTTTGCTGCACTGTGGTGGTGGTGGTGGTGACGATGGTGGTGACGGTGGTGGTGGTGGCGGTGATGGTGGTGACGGTAGTGGTGATGATGGTGGTGGCGGTGACGGTAGTGGTGGTGATGATGGTGGTGACGATGGTGGTGACGGTGGTTGTGGTGGCGGTGATGGTGGTGACAGTAGTGGTGATGATGGTGGTGGTGATGGTGGTGGTGATGATGGTAGTGGTGTTGACGATGGTGGTGGTGGTGACGGTGGTGGTGATGATGGTGATGGTGGTGACGATGGTGGTGACGGTGGTGGTGGTGGCGGTGATGGTGGTGACGGTAGTGGTGATGATGGTGGTGGTGGTGACGATGGTGGTGACGGTGGTGGTGGTGGCGGTGATGGTGGTGACGGTAGTGGTGATGATGATGGTGGTGGCGGTGACGGTAGTGGTGGTGATGATGGTGGTGACGATGGTGGTGACGGTGGTTGTGGTGGCGGTGATGGTGGTGACGGTAGTGGTGATGATGATGGTGGTGGCGGTGACGGTAGTGGTGGTGATGATGGTGGTGACGATGGTGGTGACGGTGGTTGTGGTGGCGGTGATGGTGGTGACGGTAGTGGTGATGATGGTGGTGGTGGCGGTGGTGATGGTGGTGGTGATGATGGTAGTGGTGTTGACGATGGTGGTGGTGGTGACGGTGGTGGTGATGATGGTGATGACGATGATGGTGACGGTGGTGGTGGTGGCGGTGACGGTAGTGGTGGTGATGGTGGTGGTGATGATGGTGGTGGTGGCGGTGGTGATGGTGGTGGTGATGATGGTAGTGGTGTTGACGATGGTGGTGGTGACGGTGATGATGATGATGGTGGTGGTGACGGTGGTGGTGGTGATGATGGTGGTGGTAGTGAGGATGGTGGTGGTGATGGTAGTGGTGGTGATAATGGTGGTGACAGTAGTGGTGGTGAAGGAGGTGGTGGTGATGATGGTGGTGGTGACGGTGGTGGTAATGATGGTGGTGGTGACGGTAGTGATGATGGTGGTGGTGATGATGGGATTTCTTCACGCTTATGAAGTACTGCTGATAATATTTAAACTTCTCAGACCAGAGCTGATCAGAAAGAAGGACCATCAAGCCATCCACTCCCTCCTGTGCTATTAAAGCTCCCAGAAGGGACGTCATATAGAGCAATGTACATACGAAGTTTAAAAAATTATTTTAAAAAAAAACAATTAAAATGAAAAAAATTCATATAATACAGTCATGGCGAAAAGTTTTGAGAATGATCTGATCTGATCTGATCCACATGATCTGTTGCGCTCTAGTTTTTATGTGTGTTTGTCAGATGTTTTTATCACATACAGAAATACAAGTGCAATCATATTATGATTAACAAAAGCTCTTGACAGTTAGAATGAGTTAATGCAGCAAGTCAATATTTGCAGTGTTGACCCTTCTTCTTCAGGACCTCTGCAATTCTCCCTGGCATGCTCTCAATCAACTTCTGGACCAAATCCTGACTGATAGCAGTCCATTCTTGCCAATCATGCTTGCATTTTGTCACAATTTGTTGGTTTTTGTTTGTCCACCCGTCTCTTGATGATTGACCACAAGTTCTCAATGGGATTAAGATCTGGGGAGTTTCCAGGCCATGGACCCAAAATCTCTATGTTTTGTTCCCTGAGCCATTTAGTTATCACTTTTGCATTATGGCAAGGTGCTCCATCATGCTGGAAAAGGCATTGTTGATCACCAAACTGCTCTTGGACGGTTGGGAGAAGTTGCTCTTGGAGGACATTCTGGTACCATTCTTTATTCATGGGTGTGTTTTTAGGCAAGACTGTTAGAGAGCCGATTCCCTTGGCTGAGAAGCAACCCCACACATGAATGGTTTCTGGATGCTTTACAGTTGGCATGAGACAAGACTGGTGGTATCGCTCACCTTGTCTTCTCTGAACAAGCTGTTTTCCAGATGTTCCAAACATTCGGAAAGGGGATTCATCAGAGAAAATGACTTTACCCCAATCCTCAGCAGTCCACTCCCTGTACCTTTGGCAGAATATCAGTCTGTCCCTGATGTTTTTTCGGGAGAGAAGTGGCTTCTTTGCTGCCCTCCTTGACACCAGGCCTTGCTCCATGAGTCTCCGCCTCACAGTGCGTGCAGATGCACTCACACCTGCCTGCTGCCATTCCTGAGCAAGCTCTGCACTGCTGGTAGCCCGATTCCGAAGCTGAAACACTTTTAAGAGACGGTCCTGGTGCTTGCTGGTCTTTCTTGGGCGCCCTGGAGCCTTTTTGGCAACAATGGAACCTTTCTCCTTGAATTCCTTGATGATGCGATAGATTGTTGACTGAGGTGCAATCTTTCTAGCTGCGATACTCGTCCCTGTTAGGCCAGTTTTGTGCAGTGCAATGATGACTGCACGTGTTTCTTTAGAGATAACCATGGTTAACAGAAGAGAAACAATGATGCCAAGCACCAGCCTCCTTTTAAGTGTCCAGTGGTGTGAGTCTTACTTAATCATGACAGAAGGATCTCCAGCCCTGTCCTCATCAACACCCACACCTGTGTTAATGGAGCAATCACTGAAACGATGTTAGCTGGTCCTTTTAAGGCAGGTCTGCAATGAAGTGGAAATGTGTTTTGGGGGAAAAAGTTCATTTTCTAGGCAACTATTGACTTTGCAATTAATTGCTGTTAAGCTGATCACTCGTTATAACATTCTGGAGTATATGCAAATTGCCATTATAAAACCTGATGCAGTAGACTTTGTAAAAATTAACATTTGTATCATTCTCAAAACTTTTGGCCATGACTGTAGTCAATATTTGATCTATTTTTTATGGTAGTGTCCCCTCTAAATGAATTGGGCTGAGCTGTACCAAATACACTTAATGGACAAGGTTGGAGCAGTTTCTGGAGGACGGGCACCAAATAGTTTTCTCATACAAATCCTTTCTCATTAAACTGTGGAATTTCCCCTGATATGAACTAGACGTGTGTAGAGGTGGAGATGGATAGTCTTTTCTTGTTGCCCATATACTGAAATATCTAAACTTAATGCTCTGTTGATCCAGAAGAAGGAAAAACAAAACCTATTTAAGGCCAAAAGAAAGAAGAAATAATAAACTCTAAGACAATTTCTATTATCCCTGTAAGTGAATTAAATTAATAAATCCTTCAATCCTAATTTAAAAAAAATACATGTATTAAACTTTTAATGTTTTACATTGAGGTTAATAAACCTAAGGGTCTGCCTACACAGTAATGATTTCCAGTCGGCTTTTTTATACGGATTTGGATTTTCAAAACCATCAAAAACTAACTGGAAAACCATTCCCATTGACATCAATAGAAGATCTGAGTTGTAGTCCACACGATTTTCTGATTCAGATTTCAAAACTTTTATCACTGATTACTACAGTCAGTGATAGAATTTGAGTGGGGGTTAAGTCAAAAACCTTGTCTTATTCAGGGATTCCTCAGATTTCAAAACTGCCATTTTTGCAAAAAAAAACAAACTTGAAATGTTCACTTATTCCTTAGATTTCAGTCTAAAAAAAGCAGCAGAAAATTTACTATTGATATCAATGGGACTGCTGGAAAACCAACTGGAAGATTCAATTGGACTCTAATGCAAAAACGGTTGAAAAACTTAAAGGGGTTGTCTCACTACATTGATTCATCTTTCCTCAGTCCTGTTATCTTGGTTTCATTTTCAATTCACTTTGAATTGTTTACTGGCTTCTACTAGGCTGCAGTAGAAGCCAGGTCTGTAGCTATAGCAACCAGCACTGGCAGCTTATCAGGAGAGATTGAACAGGTCTGTAGCTAGAGCAACCAGTGCCTGCAGCCTATCATGAGAGATTGAACAGGTCTGTAGCTAGAGCAACCAGTGCCTGCAGCCTATCATGAGAGATTGAACAGGTCTGTAGCTATAGCGACCAGTGCTGGCAGCCTATCAGGAGATATCAAACAGGTCTGTAGCTATAGTGATCAGTGCTGGCAGCCTATCAGGAGAGATTAAACAGGTCTGTAGCTATAGTGACCAGTGGCGGCAGCCTATCAGGAGAGATTGAAAAGGTCTGCAGCTATAGTGACCAGTGCTGGCAGCCTATCAGGAGAGATCAAACAGGTCTGTAGCTATAGTGATCTGAGGAGCTGATGCAGCCCATAGAAGAGGGGATATCGAGGAATAGGTAGGACACTGTTAGGCCATGTTCACACGGCTTAAAATGGCGCGTATTTCGGTCCGTAATTACGTGCCGGAGTGCGCCAATTACGGGCCGAAAACGGCCCATTCATTACGGTAATCCACAGTTCTCATAGAGAACTATGGATTACGTCCCCTGTCGCCGGGCGGGGTGATAATTCACCTGTCACTTTCTAGCGGCGTATACGCGCCGCTAGCAGTGATAGTCAATGGGCCGGCGAAGTGCCGGCCCCCTGCTTACTCCCCCGCTCCCGCCCCGCCCCCGTCCACACGGCGTAATTGCGGGGCGTAATTACGCCCCGCAAATAAGCCGTATGAACATAGCCTTAATGGACACATATTGCAAAGTGAATTGTTTTTGCAAGACCTTTAATATAAAAATTAATCCTTGTAGTGAGACAACCCCTTTAAGTCAAAAACCTTGTCTTATTCAGGGATTCCTCAGGTTTCAAAACTGCCATTTTTGCAACAAAAAAAAAAACTTGAAAAATATTCATTCTTTCTTTAAATTTCACTCTAAAAAAGCAGCAGAAAATGTACTATTGAAGCCAATAGGACTGCTGGAAAATCAACCAGAAAACTTTGTGCCACATGTATGAAGCTGTTTAGGTCTAAAACTCATTTTTTTGCCCCTAGGTTACTAGGGGCAAAATAGTGAGTTTTAGACCTAAACAGTTTCATACATGTGGCCCCTTGTGTGCATTTTTTGGAGTGGAGTTTGACGTGGAAAACTCAACTGGGCTCTATAATGCAAGAACGGTTGAAAAACTTAATCCTAAAGCTGTGCCAAATTTGGCCCCTAAAAAAACTAAAACAGAGTTAAAGGTCCTTGGTTTTGTGTAAAATGCTGTTCAAATACTCGTCTGATTGCGCGGATTAGAATCTGAGGAACATTTTGACCTAGCCTAATACTTCTAATTCTCAGAATCGATGACTTGTAGCTTCAAGACCTCAACCGTAAAGGAAGCCAAACTCATTAGTCTTAAATTGATCAATTTCAACCAAAATGAGTGTTCAGTGGGTAGAATTTAGCAATGACTTATTTTTATTTTCTTCTGGAACAAAGTCGGCCATATTTAAAATTTTTGTCTTTCACTTGGTTCTGATTGAACACGGATGGTCAGTTTGAAAGACTCTAAAGGCCATTATGAACTAAATTGTTGTCAGTACAACGATGGTTCACCAGGCAGATGTTCATTCAATGGTTCTTCTACCATGAACCAACTTTTACCGAATGCATCGAACCACTTCATACATCTCAGAATCTATGACTTATAGCTTCTTTACCTCAACTGTAATAGCAGCCATTCTGCAATTGAAAAATAAATCTATAAAAAAAAACTAAATAAAAAAAAAAGGTCTAAAATTTATCAATTTTAACCAAAATAATTGTTTGGTGGGTACAAGTAAGCAATGAATGTAGACCGATGACAATCTATCATCTTCTGTTCTCAAAAAGATTATTTGTATCTCACTGAACATATATGGTCAGTTTGATCAACTGTAAAGGCCAATACGGACGCCATGTTTAAAATGTTTGTCTTCTCAGTAAGATCGTTTGTCTTTCACTTGGTCTGAATGAATATGGATCATCGACTGAAAAGGTCAATATGGATAGAATTGTTAGTACATTCTTCACTAGGCAGATGTTGGTTTAATGGGGCTTCTATTATCAACTAATGTCCACCTAATGTATATGGCCACTTTATAGGGGTGTTTCTATCTCACACATTGATGCTAAATTGATAGGGTATAGCATCCATATGTGATTGGTTCAAGTTCCACCTCTGGAACTCACACCTATTTCGGTAAAAGGCCACCAAAAGTCTGCATTCAGGACTTATGTGCACAACTCTCCATTCTGTTCTATGAGAGTTCCCAGTACAGTGGAGCACTGTGTTCTCCATTCTGTTCTATGGGAGTTCCCGATACAGGTGAGCGCTGTGTTCTCTCCAATCTGATCTATGGGAGTACCCAGTACAGGGGAGAGCTGTGATATCAAATCTGTTCTATGGGAGTTCACAGTACAGGGGAGTGCTGTGCTCTACATTTTGCTCTATGGGAGTCCCCAGTACAGGGGAGCACTGTGTTATCCATTCTGTTCTATGGGAGTTCCCAGTACAGGGGAGCACTGTGTTCTCCATTCTGCTCTATGGGAGTTCCCAGTACATGGGAGCGCTGTGTCCTCCATTCTGTTCTATGGGAGTTCCCAGTATAGGGGAACGATGTGTTCTCTATTCTGTTCTATGGGAGTTTCAAGGACAGGGGAGCGCTGTGTTCTCCATTCTGTTCTATGGGAGTTTCTGGTGCAGGAAAGCGCTGTGTTCTCTCCACTTTGTTCTATGGGAGTTCCCAGTACAGTGGAGCACTGTGTTTTCTTCATTCTGCTCTATGGGAGTTCCCAGTACAGGTGAGCGCTTTGTTCTCTATTCTGTTCTATGGGGGGTCAAAGTACAAGAGGGCGCTGTGTTTCCAGTACAGGGGTGAGGTACGTTTTGCTGTACTTGTAACGACCATAGAACAGAATGGAGAATGGTGGGCAAGTGCAACCTACTCTACATTCTGAATGGAGACTTTTAGGGGCCCGTTCCCAAGATAGATGTGGGTTTCATAATGATGGCATATTCTATCAACCTGTCATGAATGTTTGAAATGGAAACACCCCTTTGGGGCTAAAATAATGAACATTGTTTTTGTGGCAGATATTTAAGCCAAATGGAAACCAAAAAAGGAATACTAGTCATTCCTTTATAATCCTCTTTGGATGCACTTTGGTTTGGGATCAAACAACTGCCACAGAAACTATGTGTAATAGTCCAACTTAGGTGATATACCTCTCAGTAGGCCAGGAGATAAGATATACCTCATAGCCACAGCTAGGCTTTTCTTCACTGTCCTAGCCCTGTATCAGAAAGGGAAGATCTCTCCTTAGGGAGATGGGAAAGGAGCTGAGAAGCTCAAGCGCCCTCTATTGGATGTAACAAATCCTCAATTTGCTTTTGACCCACTGGGTCTTTGGAAAGCAAAAGGGATATTTAGCCAAGCCAGCATCACCCATCAAGATCTTCCCTTTCTGAGCCACTCATTGCCTCCCACTCAGCCAAGCCAGCATCGCTCTGCTCTGTACTGACGAGGGGCAAACACCCCGAAACGGCTGTCTACAGATGGATGATGCTGGCTTAGCTAAATATCCCTTTTACTTTCCAAAGACCCAGTGGGTGAAAAGCAAATTGAGGATGTGTTATATCCAATAGAGGGCGCTTGAGCTTCTCAGCTCCTTTCCCATAATGCCTTGTGACTAGCCCTGTATCGTAATACTCTGGCCGAGATAAGTGTTTTTTTTTTATTTGTCTTTCCTCCTAGCACTGAGCATCTAGGGCACATGTCCCAGTAGTCATATCCTTTAGCTAAGATTCAGTAGTGCATGTACAGGATGGTTATCAAAGGCCCAACTTAGGGAACAAAAATCTCCCAAAATACATTATTTAATAAAACCAAAAAATTACTTTTAAAAAATTAAACTGTAGAAAGAAAAAAAATCCTTAAAACAGAAGAAGGGCCCACCGGGTGAAACTAACTCAAAAGCATGGCCATGACGCCATTTTGAAATTAAAAACGTTTTAATTTTTTCATCATATTTTTTCACTTCCTGTCAGTGAATTATAATAATTTTTGCTGTAACATCTCGTAAGACTATTTTACAAACAGAATATCATGTAAACCCTTTCTATATTATACAATTGTCAAAAACAGGCTCTTATATCAGAACATTTCAGAAATATTTTCATCCTGTGAGCGCGCTGAAAATAATATGAAGAAGAGATGACACATACAAAATAGAAATTGAATCCAGTAGGGAAAAAAAAAAGAAAGCGTCTTGAAAGAAGCAATAAATGTGTGAAAACAGAGAAAAGAAAAAAAAAAAACATCCTTCTGAATGAGCGTCGGGACCTAGAAGTGGATGTTAGAAATTAAGAATGACTAAAAAATGGAATTGAAAAAGTCTCCATGAATATAAAAATGTATATTCACAAAACCTCACATATTTTTTGATAAATAGCATTTAAATAACCAAACTATTCCATAACCATACACGGTGAATTAATATAAAAAAGTAAAAAAAAAAAAAAAAAAACGGCCTTTGAAATTATGTTTTAAAAAAATGCTTAGCGTAAAATGTAGATAAAAAAATCCCATATTTTAGTGAACAGAATAATAATAAATAAAGATTACAAATTACTTTTTTTTTTTAAATTTTCTTCCATTTTTACTTGAATGCCTTTTGCCATCACTGGACAAAAAAAAAAAAATTAAATATCAAATACAGTAATAGTACAGATAGCATGTAACAGCAAAAGGGCTTTTAATGCAGGGGTGTCCGGGGCGGGGGGCAACACAGCAACCTATTATGGGTAAATTCGTTAGACTATCTGTCCATCCAATGGATGAGAGCTCACAAGGCAATTGGCCGAACCGCAACTATGCTACAAAAATTATTCGCAAAGACAATTTTTTATATATTTTTTTGGGGGGAAATCGGTTGTCTGAAAGTAATTTTTTTTTTATTTTTTTTATCTGCAGTGTTTTTTTTTTCCGTTCTGTACAAATAAGCTAATTTATATTATAATTTTGATATATATGTTTATAAAAATATATAAATTCAAAATACTTAATACATACATAATACTTTGTACAATTAATGGTCGTAACGGGTTTCCGTGTTGAGAGCGAGAAGATAGGAGGGAAAACGCAAAAAAAAAAAAAAAAATTTAAAAATCAAATAAAATTAAAAAAAATGTCGGATTCAGGCTGCTTGCTTGGATGGAACACCCCTGCCACATATTGAATAGTTTGGGATTGTCACATAACAATAGCCTTTATTTATAAACAATACATTTAGGGAAGCTTTAAATACAGCAGTTTGTGAACCATTGGTAAGCCATTAAAAACGAACTGTAACTTTTTTTGTTTTTTTTTCTTAAGTTTTTTTTCTTCTTTAAGTCATTCGTTTTTTTTGTTTTTTTTTTTCCATAGAGTAGGCTCGGTGCTTAGAGTACAATGTCTTTTAGTCTCTTTACACCCATTGAGTCTTTTTCTCGACATTCTTGCAATAATGGATTGATCTCATGCAATACATTTTCACTGTCTGCCCCCCTGGGCTCTGCTTCTGAAGGTCGAGAAGGACCATTGCTTACAAACTGCTCCATGTCACGGTTTCCAGTGCAATGCATTATATTGTACGTTGCTGTCGGTTTGGCTGGCAGAGGACTCTTTAAATGCAGAGGAGAAGTGATGGGACTGACGGCCTCGCAGCCGTTTCCTGCTTCGCGGACGGCGCCGTTTACCTTGGGGCTGCAGATAGGCAGATCCACTGTCCTTTTCCCTTTCAAGGTAGCCCTGTCGTCAGTAGTATGCTCATTTCCATCTTTGCCAAAAGTTGCAAAAGTTCTTTTCGTGTTGCAGTCCTCGAAGGCTTCAGTGTCCACGTTGGTGGCTTCTATTGACAAAGCGATGACGTTTCTTCCGTGCTCTGGGGACTTGGCTCGACTCGGGATGGGGACGCGGGGCATCCAACACCTATCGGAGTGGCCAAGGATTCGACATTCTTCTCTGCAGTGGAAACCTTCATTCTGATCTGAACAAAAGAGAAAGAAGCAAAAGGGAAAAAAAAGAAAAAAAGAATTAAAACAAAGAAATGTGAAATCAGTGTTTGATTTGGCACGTTGCATAATAAGCTGTAATTATCATTAGACAAAAAGCTGCATTGTGCGTCTCATATTTACAACCATAATTATGTGCTATAATTTGTATCCTTATTATATTTGCTTAAATGTGTCTTATTAATATGTGCAAACTACAACAGTTCTGTGGAGGGAATGCATATATCTGATGTGCAGTCAAAAGACATTGGCTCCCGTTCCGGGCTCTCTCCGTCTCTGGTGCCGTTGACAGAAGCAATGAGCACGGCCACCAATCAACCAAGCGCTTATTGAGTTATCAGCTCGGGGATATGATTTGCTTTATAAAGCCTGTGTGTTTTGTGAAAATGTGCAATAGTAGAACAAATAACTTGACAATGCCTTTGTCTTCTGGTTCCGAGATTACTGTGGGGCCCATGAATATTCAGTTCAAAGTAAACCAGACCCTACAATAGGGCGTCTGTTTTTTCAATTGAACTATTAATTTTAATGGGAACCAAATTCATCAATTTAATGGGTGTAGCGTTAGATTAGGTTACACTGAACCCTCAAAGAAGATGAGATTTGGGGTCCACCATCTTGATATCAAGAGTAGGTGTTCTGTTGGACCTCATGGAACATGCTGTGGCTGAAGCCCATTGTCATGTATGGATAAGTTACCAGTTAATTAATTTTAATGGGAACCAGCTTCATCAATTTAATGGGTCTAGCGTTAGATTAGGTTACACTGAATCCTCAGAGAAGATGAGATTTGGTGTCCACCATCTTGATATCAAGAGGAGGTGTTTTGTTGGACCTCATGGACCATGCTGTGGCTGAAGCCCATTGTCATGTATGGGTAAGTAACCAGTTAATTAATTTTAATGGGAACCAACTTCATCAATTTAATGAGTGTAGCGTTAGATTAGGTTACACTGAATCCTCAGAGAAAATGATATTTGGGGCCCACCATCTTGATTTTAAGAGGTATTCTGTTGGACCTCATGTTACATGCTGTGGCTGAAGCCCATTGTCATGTATGGATAAGCAACCAGTTAATTTTAATGGGAACCAACTTCATCAATTTAATGGGTGTAGCATTAGATTAGGTTACACTGAATCCTCAGAGAAGATGAGATTTGGGGCCCACCATCTTGATCTCAAGAGGAGGTGTTCTGTTGGACTTCATGGAACATGCTGTGGCTGAAGCCCATTATCATGTATGGGTAAGTACCGAGCTTCATCGACTTAATGGGTACAGGTTTGGACTAGATGACACTGAATCCTCAGAAAAGATAATATTCAGAGCCCACCATCTTGATATCAAGAGGAGGTGTTCTGTTGGACTTCATGGAACATGCTGTGGCTGAAGCCCATTGTCATGTATGGATAAATAACCAGTTAATTCATTTTAATGGGAACCAACTTCATCATTCTAATGGGTCTAGCGTTAGATTAGGTTACAATGACTCCTCAGAGAAGATGAGATTTGATTCCCACCATCTTGATATCAAGAGGAGGTGTTCTGTTGGACCTCATGGAACATTTTGTAGCTGAAGCCCATTATCATGTATGGGTAAGTACCGAGCTTCATCGACTTAATTGGCACAGGATTGGACTAGATTACACTGAATCCTAAGAAAAGATACGTTTCAGAGCCCACCATCTTGATATCAAGAGGAGGTATTCTGTTGGACCTTAGTGGCCCTGCTCTGACTGAGGACCATTATCATGCCTGGATAAGTAACTAGATTTTTTTTCATTTAATGGACATACAATTGAACTAGGCTACATTAAATCCTCAGAAAAGACTCAAGGTCCACCATTTTGATATCAAGATGAGGTGTTCTGTTGGACTTTATGAGCTCTGCTGTGGCTGAAGTCCATTATCATGTCTAGATAAGTAACCAGCTTCATCAATTTAATTCATACATGGTTGACTAGGTTACACTGAATCCACAGAGAAGATGCGACACAAGGGCCACCATTTTAACCATCTTGATTTGAAATAAACTCCGAGGCATTTCAGTCAGAAATTTGTACAGCCCTCAATATCTAGTTGTGTACATTACACCAGTGATCTGAGTGGGCACTAACATTACTACCTGGCGCCATGTATCCACTATAGCTGACACTGTAACTTTAATATCAGGGTTATCGCTCCATTGTTTTCACTTTAAGGATGATATATTGTGATTTCAAGCAAAAAGTTACGAATTTGTAAAAAAAAAAATTGCAAACGCGGACTCTATGAAAAACTGGTAATTGGCTCTGAAGTCGCCAAAATGTCACCTACATAATGCAACAAGAAAATTAAGGGAAGTTAATCAGGCAAATAATCCAAATAAAGTGCCTCCTTTCATACAACATCAGAAAGAGCCGCTGGAGGCTGGAAATCACTTTCTATGATGAGGACAGGAGCTGTTAGGGCCACGGGGCAGATTTATCAGATAGGACATTATTTTTGGCCCAAATGGAGCCAGAACTCAGGAGCAAGTTCCCCAATTTCCCAGGAAGGACCATTGTATGTTAGAAACATTGTATCCTTGTAATGGTCAATCCTGAAGTGATTTATTTATTTATTTATTTATTTTTAAAGTAAAATTTGAGGGAATCGGCAATTATTATTATTTTTCATTTACTATTTTCTAAACTAAACAGAATAAGTGTCACTAATTAAATCTTGCCAATTCTAAGCACGCTGCCCTCTATGCATTCAAATAAGATTTAACAGCACCAAGTAGAGAAGGACTGAGCATGGACACAAAGAGAGACCACACACAGGGGCTACCGGGATTGGCAATGGGCTTAGTAATGCAATGGAGGAAGGGAGCTAAAACATCAAAGGAACTTGAGTATAAAGAAGATACAATGTATCAATAAGTAACGTCAATGTTTTTATTCGTTTTCCAGTCTTAAAGGGGTTGTCTCACTACATCAATTCATCTGACCTCAGTCCTGTTTAATTGGATTCACTTTGAATTCAGGGGCTTGTTTACTGACTTCCACTAGGCTGCAGTAGAAGCCAGGTCTGTAGCTATAGCAACCAGTGCTGGCAGCCTATCAGGAGAGATGAACGGTCTGTAGCTATAGAACCAGGCTGCAGCCTATCAGGAGAGATTGAACAGGTCTGTAGCTATAGAGACCAGTGCTTGCAGCCTACCAGGATAGATCAAACAGATCTGTAGCTATAGTGACCAGTGCTGGCAGCCTATCAGGAGAGATTGAACAGGTCTGTAGCTATAGAGACCAATGCTGGCAGCCTACCAGGATAGATCAAACAGGTATGTAGCTATAGCAACCAGTGCTGGCAGCCTATCAGGAGAGATTGAACAGGTCTGTAGCTATAGCGACCAGTGCTGGCAGCCTATCAGGAGAGATCAAACAGGTCTGTAGCTATAGCGACCAGTGCTGGCAGCCTATCAGGAGAGATTGTACTGGTCTGTAGCTATAGCAACCAGTGCTGGCAGCCTATCAGGAGAGACTGAACAGGTCTGTAGCTATAGTGACAAGTGCTGCCAGCCTATTAGGAGAGATCTGACTGGTCTGTAGCTATAGCGACCAGTCCTGGCAGCCTATCAGTAGTGATTGAACATGTCTGTAGCTATAGCGACCAGTGCTGGCAGCCTATCAGGGGAGAGTGAACAGGTCTGTAGCTATATCGACCCGAGGAGCTGATGCAGCCCTTACAAGAGGGGATATCTAGGAATAGGTAGGACACTGTTAATGGACAAATATTGCAAAGTGACTTGTTTTGCAAGATCTTTAACATGAAAAGCAGTGATCCCTGTAGTGAGACGACCCCTTTAAGCTCAAAAGGTGATTGTTGATAATTTTGGGTTTTGTTTTTTATTATAACCTCATATCTATAGATTTTAATCCAAACCATCAACACAATACTAATCACTGGACAATCACTTTCCACCTTGCACACAATATACAGTCATTGAGTAAAAAACAAAACCTGGTTTAGTTGAGGCCACATCACGCTTGTGCTTTATGTCTGCTAACAAGACAGATTTATACATAGCACTTCCAGCATTGATTCAGACAAGGAAGTTGAGCCATGACTTCAAAAAAACAGACAGCTGTTTCAATCTTATTAAGCCTCTTGAATATGACGTATGGTTTCTTGCTGCTCTACAGGAAGACTATAAATACTCTGGAGCCAGGTAGCAGCACTTACAGGAGATAGGAACATATCAGTCCGGCACATTGAGAAGTGAGGAGCAGCTGGGAGAATGCGTCAGAATGGGACAAACCTGGTTGGAGAGGACTCTAGGTGGACATCACACCACCCACACTGGCCCTCAGTTACTATCACTGTCTAACAGCATTATGTATGAAAACTGTCTAGCAGTATGATTGTCTTTGCTGCCCATTGAAACCAATCAGAACCCATAGCAACCAATCAGAGACCATAGCAACCAGTCAGAGCCCATAGTAACCAATCAGAGCTCATAGCAACCAATCAGAACTCTCAGCAACTAATCAGAGCTCATAGCAACCAATCAGAGCTTATAGCAACCAATCAGAGCCCATAGAAACCAATCAGAGCTCATAGTAACCAATCAGAGCCCATAGAAACCAATCAGAGCTCATAGCAACCAATCAGAGCCCATAGAAACCAATCAGAGCTTATAGAAACCAATCAGAGCCCATAGTAACCAATCAGAGCTTATAGCAACCTATCAGAGCCCATAGCAACCAATCAGAGACCATAGCAACCAATCAGAGACCATAGCAACCAGTCAGAGCCCATAGTAACAAATCAGAGTTCATAGTAACCAATCAGAACTCTCAGCAACTAATCACAGTTCATAGTAACCAATCAGAGCACATAGTAACCAATCAGAGCTCATAACAACCAATCAGAGCCTATATCAACCAATCAGAGCCCATAGCAACCAATCAGAGCACATAGCAATCAACCAGAGCTCATAGCAACCAATCAGAGCCCATAGTAACCAATCAGAGCTCATAGCAACCAATCAGAGCCCATAGTAACCAATCAGAGCCCATATCAACCAATCAGAGCCCAAAGAAACCAATCAGAGCCCATAGCAACAAATCAGAGCCCATAGTAACCAATCAGAGCTCATAACAACCAATCAGAGCCCATATCAACCAATCAGAGCCCAAAGCAACCAAGCAGAGCTCATAGTAACCAATCAGAGCCCATAGCAACCAATCAGAGCTCATACATAAGGCCTACAGTCTAAAAATGTGCCAGATTCATCATGGTGGCTCGTGCTGATCGTAGTTTGGTGAGCACTCCACATTTTTTAACAATTTGAGACCAATGGTTATTGTGGAAAAATCAGAAGTTCTGCATCTGGGTATAATAACTCGTATGCATTGGGTGACATAGTAAACGGGCGGCTCTAGCAACCAATCAGTTCTCAAAGCAACCAATCAGAGCCCAGAGCAACCAATCAGAGCTCATAGCAACCAATCAGAGCTCATAACAAGCAATGACAGCGCATAGTTACCAATCAGAGCCCACAGCAACCAATCAGAGCTCATAGCAACCAATCACAGCCCATAGCATCCAATCAGAGCCCATAAAAAACAATCAGAGCCCATAGCAACCAATCAGAGCCCACAGCAACCAATCAGAGCTCATACATAAGGCCTACAGTCTAAAAATGTGCCAGATTCATCATGGTGGCTCGTGCTGATTGATAAGTTTGGTGGAGCACTCCACTATTTTTTTAAACAATTTGAGACAAATGAGGTTCATTGTGGATAAATATAAAGTTCTGCATCTGGGTATTAATAATCTGTATGCATTAGGGGTGACATGTATGAACGGGGCGGCGTCAGTTTTCTGGCGTACTTTGAGCTAAACAGCTGTCGGAGCCCTGTTCTGCAGATGTATGAATAGTCATACGCCAAAACATGGAACAGTCTGCACCAGACATGACACTTTTGGATGTGCCAAAGACTGCCATACAAATCCATACCATGACCGAAACAGTTTTCTGGCGTACTTTGAGGCAAAACACTGCCTTAGGCCTGTTCTATAGATATATGGGTAGGTATAGATATATATAACAGTCGTATGCTCAAACTTGGTGCAGTCTGCGCTGGACCCGACACTTTTGAATGCATCCAGAATGTGCCAAACTTTGGCGCAAAACTGTTGTTCAGATCTATACTATGGCTGAGACAAATTTTGTCACATAACACTCTTCATACACACTGTCGGATCATACACCAACAGACGTAGAACTGGTCAGTCGGCGCCAGGATCATAAATGTCACCATAAATATTTAATATAAATTATTATTAATAATAATAATAATAATAATAATAATAATTAAGTTGTCACTAAATAAATAAACTAAGTAATAACAATAAGAATAACAATAATAATAATTAAATTGTTACCAAATAAATAAGCTAAATAATAATAATAATAATAATAATAATTATAAGTATAATATAATAATAGTAATAATATAAATAATAATAAAAATAATATAATAGTAGTAATAATCTAAATAATAAAATAATGATGATGATAATAATAATAATAAATATACAGTATATATATATAGTAAAATCAATAATAAAAATTATAATATAATAGTAATAATATAAATGATAACAATAATATAATCGTAATATAAATAACAATATAAATGAGAATATAATAGTAGTAATAATCTAAATAATAAAAATAGTGATGATGATAATAATAATAATAATAATAATAATAATATTAATAGTAATATAAATAATAATGTAAATAATAATATAATAGTATCAATAATTTAAATAATAAAATAGTGATTATGATAATAATAATGAAAATAATAATAATAATATAGTAAAATCAATAATAATATACATTATATCATTAATAATAATAATAATACTAATAATAATAATAATAATAATAATAATAATAATATTTTGGGGCCTTGGAATCAATTACCAGTTTTCCATAGAGTTATTGTTTCAACATACAATGTTGAATAATTTATTACACATTACAATATACACCCATGTCTTTTTTTTTTTTTTTATTCTCTTCATTTAATTTTTGAATTTATATATATTTTTTTTGCTCTGAAAGATTCCAATTTGGTCCTGGCTCGAGCATGTTTGCACAGCTTGCTGATTATACAACAAAAATTGCTGTAGAAAAGATTTCAGAATCAGCTTTGTGTTAGGTCTGAAAGGGGATTATAGAGAGAAAACAAGACAGACATAATTAGTATGACCAAAATAAAAGGAAGAGAGAAGAGGGGAAAAAATAAACCTCCCCGCAACGTCTCCAGTTATTACAGTTCTATGCTTCTTCTTCACTTCATATTCTAAATCACTTTCAGAAGTCGTAAGGGAACATCCCGGTCATTATCACTCAACACTCGCTTTCCTATTTCCTACTTCTTAGTAGTAATGGAATAAAGGATACAAATATATCATTCAAATTAATAAACAAATGGAAAATGAACACTTTCCCTTCCTGCGGGTCTCATTATTATATTTTATATTGGTCTGGTTTTGATCACCTCACATTACATAGAATACAAGTGAGAAGGCTCCTCTTGACCAGGATGCTGACCCTTCCTCTAACCATTCAAGCTCCTCCCTTAGGTGACTGCAGGGTTTTTAGGGTAAAACCCTAAGCAAATTAGCTCTTCTCCCAAGTCAAGAAAGCTGTCACTAGCGCCACCTATGTGAAGAATCTATACTTAAATGAACCTTGTAATATAACTAAAGCTATCACGAAGTTACGTAGATGACGTATAAATCAACAACCAACACTTAAAAAAGCCATAACATTCTTAGTGACGATGCAAGGCCTAGAGTCTAGCTACCTCTGATGGGTAGCATGAGATGGACAGCCATCTTCTTCCCAGAAGAGAGCAACTTTTAGAGGTTATACCCTAAGCAAATTAGTTCTTCTCCCCAGAGCCGTCTTAACAGCATCATGGGCCCCTGGGCAGAGCTCTGCAGTGGGCCCTGTCCAAATACATGACATCACATTAGGCCAAGCCTCTAGCCAACCCAAAGCACTCCCATATTATCACGCCACTTATGTCTGGACACCAGCAGCCGGCAGCCTATAAGACTGATTAGTAGGGCAGGGAGCCTTTGGATCCCTTCTCCACCATGTTATTTATTTGTTTGCACATCCTAAAAACACACAAACAGTAAAATAAGCAAAGCCAACCAAGAGATCTTGAGTATGTTTCTTGTATTCCTGGGACAAGCATACCCAAACTGGAACCCCTATACTTGTGGGGCTCCGGGGCAACTGCCTAGTGTGCAGAATGGAAAAGATGGCCCTGCTTCTCCCTAGTCAAGAAAGGTGTTACTAGTGCCACCTATGGGAAGCATCTATATTTGAATGAGCCTTGTAACATAAGTAATTCTATTATGATGCCAGGTTACGTAGATAACCTGTAAGTCAACGTCTAACGTCCAACCCTTAAACTATAATAGTCTTTGTGACGTTGCAAGGCCTAGAGTGTAACTACCTCCGATAGGTAGCACGAGAGGGGCAGCCATCTTCTTACTAGAAGAGAGCAAATGTTTGGAGTTTATGCAAATTACCTCATCTTTGTTTGCACATCCTAAAAACACACAAACAGTAAAATAAGGAAAGCCAACCACTGGGCACACTGCCTAGTGTGCCCAATGGAAAAATGGTCCTGTTTCTCCCAAGTCAAGAAAGATGTCAGTAGCACCACCTACGAGAAGAATCTACACTTAAACGAGTCTTGTAACATGACTAAGGCTATTATGATGCCAGGTTACCTTATAAGTCAATTTCAAACCTAACCCTAACCATAATAGTCTCAGTCATGTTGTAAGCCTCCACATGGATACTGGCTTAGAGGGTAACCATCACCGATAGGTGGCACGACAGGGGCAGCTATCTTCTTCCCAGAAGAGAGCAAATGTTTTTACTACTTTTCCCTGTAAGCATTGATTGACCTATAGGACTCCCTATTCCAGCTGGTGGACTCCATATGGAGAAACCAGTTCTCCTTCCTCCCCCAAGAGATAAAACCTCAAAGCCATGAGGTCAATAACAATGAGGCACAAACTTTTTATTGACCTTCTTAGGAAGGGATTGGAAGTTGATTACCTCAAAAAACATGATCTGGTGGCATAGTACTTGCATCAAGTATGGCAGCCACACGTGTCTGTGCCCATGCTGACCGGTGAAAACCTTCAGAGACCATACATTTACTCCCAAAAACATCAATCAAGCTCTATAGTCATGAAAACACCGTATAATATAAGCAGCACTCTATAGACACTAAAAATGGTCAAAGAGGACATAAGAATTTTTTGAAACAGCATTTCTGCTACTATGAAATATATGAAAAAAATGTGAGTATCTATAGTGATGAGATGCAGTATGTGGACCTTCTCGTTAAAAGATGGCCTCCACTTTGAGTATTGGAGGATTGTGGAGGTTGGGTAGTGAAGTCCTAAAGCAACCTTGCAGCCAGCATTTAGTACCCCTATAGTGGCCCCCATTGTAGGGGTACTAAACACAGTGTCCATTGATATCAATGGGATATCAGGGTAAGACAGGACAGGGCAGGTCCTCCGAGCAGAGGGATGCTCTTTGTAACTGCTCCTCTCTATGATCACCAGATGAGGATCCTACCCAGATAACTCCCCTTGTCCTCTAACAGCTCAAAAATGTTGGGACGTAAGTCCCTTTGTCTAACCTGACGACCTTGTTAATGTGAACACTGCACTAAATACAGAATTAAACATTTAAATGCAATTTCCCATTTTCCAAACTAGTTTAGCATCACCTCCGGCCGCTGAAGATCCCTGGGAAGCACCGGCAGCTTTATTTTTGTAGATTTAATCTGAGTCTTCAAAATCTATTTTTTCTCTATCTACCACACATGAGGCAAACTAATAAAAATTCACAGCACACCGTTCACTGCACCAAAAGGAGGAAAAAAAATTTGAGCAGCTTAAGCTTGCAGGGAATTGGTGAGGGATAAAAAAAGGAAAAAAAGGAAAGAAAAAAAAGCACTTTGGACTGAAGCTCAGATACTCATCAGTTTAAAATCTACATCTTAAATGTCTGATCACTCGAGATAATAAAGAAGCCGGAGCTGTGACGGATCTGAGAGACATGATCAGAAGATGTCTGCAGACCCCAAAGAATGGGTGTCAGAAAACCGGCTCCATCTACAGAGCTCTGTGCACCCTGCCCACATCAAGGCCTGACCTCCGAGCCATCACCACTGCCCACACTGGGGCCTGACCTCCAAACCATCACTACTGCCCACACTGGGGCCTGACCTCCAAACCATCACCACTGCCCACACCGGGGCCTGACCTCACCAACCACTCCATCACAACCTACTCGAACCCATGCACCTGGGCCTGACCTCCAAACCATCACCACTGCCACATCAAGGCCTGACCTCCAAACCATCACCACTGCCCACATCAAGGCCTGACCTCCAAACCATCACCACTGCCCACACCAGGGCCTGACTCCGAAACCATCACACTGCCACACACGGGGCCTGACCTCCAACCATCACACTGCCCACTCGGGCCTGCCTCCAAACCATCACCACTGCCACACTGGGCCTGACTCCAAACCATCACCACTGCCCAAATCTTGGCCTGACCTCAGAACCATCACCACTGCCCACATCAAGGCCTGACCTCCAACCATCACCACTGCCCACACCAAGGCCTGACCTCCAAACCACATACAGCCACACGCCTGCCTCACCATCACCCGCACCGGGCCTGACTCACCTACCATCCCACAAGGGCCACCTCCACTCACCACTGCCCACATCAAGGCCTACTCAGCTCACACTGCACACAGGCTGACCTCAAACATCACACTGCCCACCAGGCCTGCCTCCAACCATCACCACTGCCCACTCAGGCTGCCTCGCCACCCTCCACCCACCCCAGGTACGTAGGCATGACATGATTTGGCCAATCAGTTCTAAGGGATATGCAGTTGTATCCAATATTTATTTCTATATCTATCTCATATCTATCTATGTATCTATCTATCTATCTATCTATCGTATCTCATATCTATCTATCTATCTATCTATCTATCTATCTATCTATCTATCTATCTATCTCATATCTATCTATCTATGTCTCATGTCTATCTATCTCATATCTATCTATATATCTCATATTTATCTATCTCATTTCTATGTATCTATCTATCTATCTCATTTCTATGTATCTATCTCATATCTATCTATCTATCCCATATCTTTTTATCTATGTATCCATCTATCTCATTTCTATCTATCTATCTATATTTCCCAAATCTATCTATTCATCTATCTCATATCTATCTATTTCATATCTATATATCATCTATCTATCTCATATCTATATATCTATCTATCTATCTCATATCTATCTATCTATCTATCTATCTATCTATCTAACAACAATCTTTGTACCTTCTATCTATCTATTTCTATCTATCTATCTATCTATCTCTTATCTATCTATCTATCTATCTATCTATCTATCTATCTATCTATCTATCTATCTATCTATCTATCCCCAGCACCTTTGTATCTTATACCCATCTACATCTAATCTACAGTTTTTCTGATCACATGTTTTACATCAAACTCTTAATATGTACAAATCTGAGGTCAGGGTGAGTAAACCGTCCCCTTCCTCCGCACCGGGCTCCCTAGTTTCTTGGAAGCGACCAGGAATATCGGAACGCCTATGCAGATACTGTTCCCTGGAGCTTGGGTGGATGAATTTCTGCAGAAAATAAGAAGAAATGCAGCAACGTCCCCTCTCCTCTCCGCATGGATATTAGTTTGCACTTAATGGCAGCGCGATGATTGCATATTTATGCTTTATAGGTATCATTCAGAGGGAGAAGGGAAGGAAAGCTCTTGAGATTGTCACTGTTGATTTCATGTTCCTTTCAGACATCATCCCACAAATCTACTCTTACAATCACCAACTTTTTTTTTTTTCCTTTCTCTCCTTCTTCTTTTTTCTAGAACCTGCTTCATTCCAGCAAAGTCTTTAGAGATCTCTATATAAGGGAGCTGCGTCCATTGAGAGGGGGTGAGGGTAAGGTTTCCCGGCCATTGTGTTTCTCCAGTCTAACGTGGAAATGGCATTAGAATTCTCCCAACGCGTTGGCCTCTCCTTTAGCCAAGTCGGTTACTATTCACATACTTGAGGTTAGCTTAGCTCACATTTAATCACTTCCCTCTATAGAGACCGGTGGAAGCAACGGGCGCGCCGAAAAATGAGACCAGTCACCCAACGAGGGTGAATAGGTGGAAGCGTCAGCTCCATAGACTCTTTGTGCACAAGGACAAACTTTGTTGAGGTCCAATGAAGATCAATACCCCCTCCCCCCACCCCCCCGTTCTGGACGGAACCTGCATATTTTTCAACCTTGACACATTGTTTTTTTTACCATTATTTTTCTTGCTTTGTTTTTTTTTAAGGTCAGTTGAACAGGGGAGAAAACAACTAACATCCGCTGCTATTTAAAACAACGGTCATGGCCGATCTCTACCGTAGACGTGATTTATTGCAGAAGGGACAATAATCATTAACTAAATATGATCTCTGTACAAAAATATATATTTATTGGAGCCCATTGATTTTCCCCCCCTTGTTTAATCATGAGGCTATTTTTAGTGTTATAGCCTCAGGAAATAGCGTGCGATGGATCATAGTGCGGCTTAAAGTGAAATGTCATCGCCACTTTTTTTATTCGAGAGAGAACTTTGCTTTATCATCCAAAACCCTGAGACCTGGGGTGGAGTAAAAACCAGAAATGTAACATTGAGTATAATGGGAAAAGAAAATGCCCACACCGGTGCCTGACCTACTAACCATCACCACTTCCCACACAGGGGCCTGTCCTCCATACCATCACCTCTGCCCACACCTGGGCCTGACCTCCAAACCATCACCACTGCCCACACCGGGGCCTGACCTCCAAACCATCACCACTGCCCACACCGGGGCCTGACCTCCAATCCCTCACCACTGCCCACACCGGGGCCTGTCCTCTGAGCCATCACCACTGCCCACACCGGGGCCTGACCTCCAAACCATAAACACTGCCCACACCGGGGCCTGACCTCCAAACCATCACCATTGCCCACACCAGGGCCTGACCTCTGAACGATCACCACTGCCCACATCAAGGCCTTATCTCCGAACCATCACCACTGCCCACATCAAGGCCTGACCTCCAAACCATCACCACTGCCCACATCAAGGCCTTATCTCCGAACCATCACCACTGCCCACATCAAGGCCTGACCTCCAAACCATCACCACTGCCCACACTGGGGCCTGACCTCCAAACCATCACCACTGCCCACACCTGGGCCTGACCTCCAAACCATCACCACTGCCCACACCAGGGCCTGACCTCCGAACCATCACCACTGCCCACACCAGGGCCTGACCTCCAAACCATCACCTCTGCCCACTCCTTGGCCTGACCTCCTAAGCATCACCACTGCCCACTTCAAGGCCTGACCTCCAAACCATCACCACTGCCCACATCAAGGCCTGACCTCCCAACCATCACCACTGCCCACACCACGGCCTGACCTCCAAACCATCACCACTGCCCACATCAAGGCCTGACCTCCAAACCATCACCACTGCCCACATCAAGGCCTGACCTCCAAACCATCATCACTGCCCACACTGGGGCCTGACCTCCAAACCATCATCACTGCCCACACTGGGGCCTGACCCAACCATCCACAACCCACACCGAGCTGACCTCTGAACCATCACCACTGCCCACACCAGGGCCTGACCTCTGAACCATCACCACTGCCCACACTGGGGCCTGACCTCTGAACCATCACCACTGCCCACACCAGGGCCTGACCTCCAACCATCACCACTGCCCACACCAGGGCCTGACCTCCAAACCATCACCACTGCCCACACCGAGACCTGACAAACACAACATCACCATTGTCCACTTTGCTTTATCATCCAAATCCCTGAGGATCGGGGTGGAGTAAAAGGCGGAAATTTAACATTGTGTATAATGGGAAAAAAATGTGAAAAAATCCAGGGGGCCATATGCACTAAAGGACTAAGACTAAAGGTATTCACAGCACCAGAGTCAAATGCAGAAGCCATGATATAGCTATTAAAGGAGTATTCCCTAAAACCAGAAGCTATAGAACCACCCACAGCCTGGTCAGGAAGTGGGAGTCTGAAACTGTACAACTGCCCATAGTCTGAACAGGAAGTGGGAATCAGAAGCTATAGAACCACCCACAGCCTGGTCAGGAAATGGGAGTCTAAAGATGTAGAACCATCCACAGCCTGAACAGGAAGTGTGAGCCTCAAGCTATAGAACTAGCCACAGCCTAAACAGGAAGTGGGAGTCTGAGACTATAGAACCACTCACAGTCTAAACAGAAAGTGGAAGCGTGAAGCTGTAGAATAGCCCGCAGCTTGAACAGGAAGTGTGAGTCTGAAGCTGCGGAACCACCCATAGCCTGAACAGGAAGAGAGAGCCTGAAACTATAGAACCAGCCACAACCTAAACAGGAAGTGTGAGTCTGAAACTGTGGATAAGCCCACAGTCTGAACAGGAAGAGGGTGTCTGAAGCTGAAGAACCAGCCACAGTCTGAACAGTGATTAGGAGACTGAAGCTGTAGAACCACTCACAGCCTGACCCGGAAGAGGGAGCCTGAAGCTGTAAAACCGCCCACAGCCTGAACAGGAAATGGGAGCCTGAAGCCGTAAAACCGCCCACAGCCTGAACAGGAAATGGGAGCCTGAAGCTGTAGAACTGCCCACAACCTGAACAGGAAGTGGAAGCCTGAAATGTAGAACCACCCACAGCCTGAACAGAAAGTATAAGTCTGAAGCTGTAGAACAACCCACAGCCTGAACAGGACGTGGGAGCCTAAAGCTGTTGAACCGTCTACAGCCTGAACAGGAAGTGGGAACCTGAAAATGTAGAACCACCCACAGCCTGAACAGGAAGTAAGAGTCTGAAGCTGGAAGTGGTCCTATAAAACAGAATGGTGATAAGCCCCTTTAATGTTTGGCTTCATATTTGGGTTAAAGTCAAATTCATAAGGTATAATGGAAAAACAGAAATGAAAAAAAGGCAGTGCTGGACTGACCATGTGGGCATTTAGGCAATGCATTGAGAGCCTATGATTTGGGTCAAATTGAATCTAAATCGTTGTGCTTTGTAAATGGACCGGAAAGTAAATATATCATTTCTCCTTGTTCCATTCCATGACACGTCAGAATCTGTGATGGGACCTAAGACATCATAGTAGGCCATAAATGCAATTGATTCCCCCAAATTAAAATCAATCCCATTTTAGTAGAGAAAAACAGAGTAATCTCTGAATTTTCACCCCAAAATTTTCTAAAAAAAAATAAAAATAAATAAATAAATTCGGAAAATGGGGCGGAATCATTAACAATTCCTTTCCAGGATCTTTATTCGGCAATAAAAGAAATATGGTAGAAATTGTGCGATGCTGCAAACTTTTATTTCCTTCCCTCATTATGACCCAGAAGAGCCTCATTCCAGACAAATTAAAAGTAAATTGATTGCCCTGGAGGAATTTTGCTGAAATATCTTTGTTCTGAGCTTGAAATCTTTCCCAAAACATTAAGAGACGAAATAGGGGCGGCTGCGGCGGCGAAACGTTCAATCTCTCTGTAAATCAGGATTTAAGAAATAAAAAAAATAAAAAAAATAAAAAAAACGAAGGCACCATACGAAGAAATAAAATGCAAATATGTCACCAGGGTGCAGGCCTAACATTTGTAATGGAATTTATGAATAATAAGCAGCCGACTACAAGTATCAAACATTTACTCTGAATATCCGGCTCGGCGTGCCACAGAAAAGACTCATCTGGGTGAACTGATTCATTATTTCTGATGTTCTCTGCAAGATACATGAGACGACTTCTTTCTCTCCTGATGATTGTTTTAATATTGCAAAATATCATCATTATTATTCATTTATTTGTCATGAATTAATGTGAGGAGAAAATAAAATCATAAACAACAACAGATTATCCAAATGTTTCCCACCTAACATAGACCCTGGTTTGCTAATTACCTTGGATTATGAGCTAGTGATAACCTCAAACAAGAGAGGGTATGAGAGAGGGACAGAGAGAGAAAGAGGCAGAAAGAAAGAGAGAAAGAGATAGAGAGAGAGAAAGAAGAGAGAGAGAGAGAGAAAGAGGAGAGAGAGAGAGAAAGAGAGGGAGAGAGAAAAGAGGGAAGAGAGAGAAGAAAGAGAGAAAGAGGGAGAGAGAGGAGAAAGAAAGAGGCAGAGGAGAGAAAGAAAAAAGGAGAGGAGAGAGAGAAAGGGGGGGGGGGAGGGGGGGGGGGGGGGGAGGGGGGGAAGAGAGGGGGGGGGGGGGGGGGGGGGGGTGGGGGGCGGGGAGAAAGAGGCAGAGAGAGAGAAGAAAAAGAAAGAGAGGGAGAAAAAGAAGGGGAGAAAAGGAATGAGAGAAGAAAAAAGAGGGAGAGAGAGAGAGAGAGAGAAAGAGGGAGAGAGAGAGAAAAAGGCAGAGGAGAGAGAAAAAGAGGGGGAAGAAAAAGAGGGAGAAAAAGGAGAAAAGAGAAAAGAGAGGAGAAGAGAGAAAGCAGGAGAGAGAGAAAACGAAAGAGGAAAAAGGGGGAGAGAGAAAGAAAGAAGAAAGGAGAAGGAGAGAGAGAAACAGGCAGAGAGAGAAAGAGAGCGAGAGAAAAGGGAAGACATGAAGATGGATGGATATTTATAGAAATTAAATCAATAGATGTATAGATATTCAACGGACAGATACAAAGATATATAGAAATGAGTTCTATAGACAGATAAATAGACTTTGATTTGCTAATTACCTTGTATTTAAGTGTTGACTCAAAAAAAATATATTTTAATTTTTTAAAAAAAGGGGAGAAGAGAGAGAGAAGAGAAGGGGGAGAGGAGGAGGGGAAAAGGAGGGGGAAGAGAAGGGGGGGGAGAGAGAGAGAGAGGGGGAAAAGAGACAGCGACGGAAGGAGAAAAGGGAGAGGAGAGAGATGATAGAGAAGATAGAGAGATGAAGATAGAGATAATAAAAGATGCTAGTAGTAGATAGAAATAGATAGATAGGGAAAGAAGTAGATAGATATGATTAGATAGATGATGATAGATAGACAATACATAGATATAGACAATACATAGATAGATAGATAGAGACAATAGATATATAGAAGATAGATATAAGATAAAAGATGGGAAAAAGGATAGATAGATGGGAACAGAAATAGATAATAGATATGGATAAAGTGGGTAAAGTAAAAATGGGGATAGATAGATATGGATAGATAGATTAGATATAATAAATTTATATATTTATATGATTAGATAGATAGATAGAGATAATAGATGATTGAGAATAGATAGATAGATAGAGATAGAGAAGAGCTAGATAGAAGATAGATAGAAGAAATAGATAAGAAGATAGATAGATAGATACATAGATAAAGACAGATACATAGATAGAGATAGATAGATAGATAGATATAAAGATAGGATAGAATAGGAGAAGAGAGAGAATAAGGAAAGAATAAGATGGATGTAATAGAATTAAATAATAGAGTATAGATAGATCAGATAGATAAGATAAAAAATGAGTTATAGACAGATAAATAGATAGACTTGATTTGCTTATTGAGATATAGATTTTGGAAAGAGAGATGGGATATATATAGAATTAGAAAAAGATATATAGATAGATATATGGATGGGGAGTAGATAAAGAATAGATAGATAGATAGAGACAGATGATATGAAGATAAAGTTACATAGATAGAGACAATCATAGATAGATAGACATAGATAGATAGATATATAGATAATAGATAGATGAGATACATAGTAGATAGATGGCTAGATAATACATAGATAGGATGAGATCTAGAAAATAGATAGAATAGATAGAGACAGATAGATAGATAGATAGATAGAGATAGATATAGATAGATAGATATGAGATAGATAGTGAAATATGAGATAGATGGATAGATAGTAGATAGATAGATAGATAGATAGATAGATAGATAAAGGAGATATGAAATGAGATAGATATGAAGGAAATGGATAGATAGATAGATAGATAGATAGATAGATAGATAGATATGAGGATAAATAGAAGATAGATATGAGATGGATAGATATGAGATAGATAGATATAGATAGAATAGATAGGATAGATAGATAGATAGATAAAATAGATAGTAGATAGATAGATAGATAAATAGATATGAATTTAGATAGATGGGGATAAAAAGTAGATAGAGAGGATAGAATAGATAGATAGATATGATTAGATAGATAGATATGAGATAGATAGATAGATAGATATGAGATAGATAGATAGATAGATAGATAGATATGAGATAGATAGATAGATAGATATGTGATCAATAGATTGATCATCAATTAAATGTTTTATAATAAAAATAGGAGTCTCCAGTAGACGACTTCTTCTTGTTCATGATAAATATTTAATGCCGCCGCCTGTAGTTTTGCTATTTCTTGCCTGGTCAGTCGGCCGCCGGACACCGGTGTCTCTGTCTTATGGATATTATCTGCAGTAGTGGTTTTTTGGCATTGTGTAATGCAGCAATCATTTCTAGACTCTGGTGCCAGCAAAAGTACTGGACGGACAGAAACCATTTGATTTATTCAGCAGGACGTCGCCAAAAACTGGCATTTCCATTCGCTCAGTAGAATTTTTGTGAGTTTATTTTCCCTTTTTCTGTGATAATTTGTACCTGATATCAGGACGCGCCTTAACCCTCATGTCACTGGTTTAGTATTTCCCATTTTTGCTATTTCCACTTATTTTTGGTTCATTTTTCTTTATTTTGTGTAGAAACAACCACCAAACTGCTGTTGATGGATCCGCGGCTCTGATTGTTTTTTAACTAGAAAATCTGATGTAAGATTTGACATATTTCACCAATTTTGGAACAATATAGGGCTTACATCAGAGGAATACTCAGAAATAATACACTGTGTGGTGTCTGGTGCTGGACTTGGGCAGGGGCATGACATGGTATCTCCTTGTTAGGGATTCAATTGGACAATCCCTCTGTGTTAAAGAGACCTTTGACAATAAACTGATTACAAAGTGACCCCTTCCTAGGACCCCTCACAATAACCTGTTTTTCATGGGAAAATCTGTTCAATTTCTCTGCAGCGCCACCACAGGCGGAACTAGGTACTGCACATTGTCAAATCAAAAGTTTTCTATGCAGTGCAGGACAGGGCAGGTCCTCCAGAGGGATTGATGCTCTTTATAGTCACTACCTCTTCTGCCTAAAAGATGAAGATCCTGAACAGAGGAGCCGGCTCTATGGACTTAGAATTTTACAGGTATATGCAAATGGGATTTCTAAAGCGGTGAACTGTGTCAAGCATAGACCCTAGAGACCGTACATTAACCTTTGCAATAGGCACAGTGGTGTAACTTGAGGCCACTGGGCGCCAATGCAAAATCTGTAACAGGGACCTCCCCTCCCCACCTACTATGTGCTGTCATTGTGCGCACAATGGAACCAGGAATAAGGGACTAGTTTCCGAAACGCGTCGGCATTTGTGCAACGTTTATATGTCATCCACATGAGTTGTGACCGCCACATTCCATCCATGCACTTGACTTTGGAGTGAAGTATTTTCTAGATGAGTTCCTATAATTTTTACCTTTCATTGAAATTACTTTATTTTGAAAAAATATAACTTTTCTAGACATGATTTTATAATTTTTACCTTTGCTTCTTAGTGGCTTTAATTGAAAATACAATTTTTATTTAAAAGAAAAAATAAATTAAGCAAGAAAAATAAAAAATGCCACTCTTCTAGACATGTTCCTATAATTTTTACCTTAATTTGTAGTTCTTTTATTTTGAAATAAATTCTTTTAAGACGAAAAAATAAATTAAGCAAAAAAAATAAATAAATAATATAACTTTTCTCGACGAGTTCTCGTAATATTTACTTTAATTTGTAGTTACTTTAGTTAAAAATAAATTATTTTTAGAAATAATTAAAAAATTAAGTAAAAAAATAATATGACTCTTCTAGACGTTTTCCCAATCATTTTTACCTTAATTGGTAGTTAACTTAGTTTGAAATAAATTAAAGAAAAAAATAGGCAAAAAAA
>JAODAL010025895.1:0-57770 GCA_025379985.1 Phyllomedusa bahiana | reverse complement strand
AAAATTAACGTGACGATTTATAGGGGGGGTGCTAGCACGCGGCGATACCAAATATGGGTACTTTATTTATTTTTGTTTCTTTTTTTAGGGCGATTGGCGTTTGTAAAGGGGAAAAGGGCGGTGTACGTGTTTTTATTTTATTTTTTGTGTTTTACTTTTTTACACTTTTTTTTAACTTTTTCATACTTTTTACACTTTCCCCCAGGGGGGAATTGCATGAACGATCGTCAGATCATTCATGCAATAGGAGATCAGCATACAGTTTATAGCTGTATGCTGGTCTCTCCATGGCAAACTGTCTGTCACGCTGCCCACAATGCATTTGTGGGCATCATGACTGTCACCAGACAACCTGGATGCTATCATTCAGCGTCCGGGCTGTCCGGTAGGAGACCAGTACCGGCGCTCAGCGCCATTACTGCGCCGAGATCGGCGGGCAGCAGGAGCTCACTCCTGCCGCCCGCAGCCGCGATGTCGCGACCAAGATGTCGCAACATCGGGGGGTTAATCCCCCGCGGCCGGAGCGCACTCCGGCCGTGGGGGATGCGGTATGATGCCAGCGGTAAGATACCGCCGGTTCCATGCCGCGATCTTGCGCGCTCCGCTTGTGAGCGCGCACGATCGCCGTGACGGACTCATCTGGCACTTTGCGGGAACCCCTACCCGACATTGCCGTATGAGTACGACAAATGTCGGTAAGGGGTTAAGAAGGTAAGGGGCTATCGGCCTTTCCAAACCCCACGGTTAGGTAAAGTTACCGGGCATCCAGAGAGTATACTTCTGGCGGCGTGCTGTGCAGCACAGGGGCCCAAGATACGTATTTGTAAATTTGTGTTTGGGGGATCTGTTCACCATCTTGTTCCAGAAAATTCAGTAAAACAAACCGTTGTTGAGCTGGTGTTGGAGTCGTGTTCTTTGTCCGTGACTTCGCTGTATTCCGGTAAACCTGCCCTCGGTACTCGGCTTACACATACAAAGTCCAATATTCTGTATATTTGGAGGATATACCATAAAAAATATGTAAAGAATATATGAGTGGACTCACTGTTGAGACAAAAGGAGAAAAGGAGAAAGAGAAAAAAAAGAGAGGAAAAAAAAAAAAAAACACGGACTTATATTCCTGAATCATAAATATATAGCAAATCATTCTTATAATTCAGTCCATTGGGGTATCTGAAAATCAATGGACTGAATTATAAGAATGATTTGCTATATATTTATGATTCAGGAATATAAGTCCGTGTTTTTTTGGGATTTTTTCTCTCTCTTTTTTCTCTTCCTCCTTTTCTCCTTTTGTCTCAACAATGAGTCCTCTCAAATATTCTTTACATATTTTGTATGGAAGCGGATTTCAGTGGCTGCAACCTGTGAAGCTCTAGTGAACTCCATAACCTTTCTCAAACAGGTTTGTTGACACTCATTTTTCAACTTATTCAGTTGTCCTGTCTTTCTGTTTTCTAGTTATTTAGTTGATGATTATTGAAATTGTTTTTTGTCTTGTGTTATCTACTTCCATTTTATATGTACAGTGCCAAGAAATTAATACCACTTTAAAATGAATATTTTTAATAATAACAGTATTTATGTACTGTAATTGGTTTTGGTACTATCCTTATGCAGTGATTTTGGGTCTGGTACCATATATATATTTACTGAGCTTAGTTGTGGTACTAAGGTTTGTTCCATATGTGTTACACCTGACAGTCTATCTGAACACTGAAATCCAAACATTTATATATAGTTGGTGTAAAAGAAAGCCAGGCGATTTGCAGTAATGTCTGGTGTACTGCACATCTCAACTCCTCTGCTTACAGTTCAGTCTAACTGAATGGGCTGTGCATGTCTATAAATATTTGCAGTATAAGTCTATAAGTAAGTAGGGCCGCCATTAGGTAAGTACAGCTGGTACTGACGTACGGTCCCGGCCACACTGTTAAACAAGAGGGGGGCCCGCTGCCACTGCCAGCTGCCGCCTCCTTGTTTCACAGGAACGGTAAAAAGAACAGGCCGCAGGCCTTTCCTTCCTACCATATAGGCTTTCTTAATTGTGCATCTTTGCGACGCACAAACAATTCAGATGAACAGCGAAGTAGAGAGAGCTATGTGCTCCCTGCTGCTACCATATGTCGCTGCGCAGGTGTCTCAATTAAATTACATAATTACGTCGCCTACGCTGCTTCCTTTTCTAGGCCTCAAGCCTAAAGCACCGTGCCTGGAACCGAGAGCAGGCAGACCATGGAGAGGTGAGTAACTACCTACTGTGGGGCCATATCTAACTACCTACCTACTGGGGGCCAGTATCTAACTATCTACATACTGAAGGCCCATATCTAACTACCTACATACTGAAGGCACATATCTAACTACCTATCTACTGGGGGTCTGTATTTACCTACCTACCTACTGGGTGCTTGTACCTACCTACCTATTGGTGGCCCATATCTATCTACTGGGTAGCCCCTACCTACTTACCTACCTACTGGAGGCCGGTATCTACCTACCTAACTATCGGGAGCCTGTATCTACCTACATACCTACTGGTGGCCCTTTATTGACTTACCTACCTACTGGGGGCCATATCTACCTCCCTATCTACTAAGGGCCTGTGTCTACCTACCTGCCTACTGGGTCCCCGTATCTACCTACCTACCTACCTACTGGGAGTCTGTATCTACCTACCTACTTACCGGGGGGGCCATATCTACTTACCTAACTATTGGAGAACCCCACCTACCTACTCATAGTCCCCTATCTACCTACATACTGGGGTTCCCTTATCTACCTACCTACTGGGGGACCCTACCTACAGGGGAGGCTCTAATCTACTACTTACTGGGGTTCCCCATATACCTACCTGCTTAATGGGTGCCCCCTATCTACCTACCTACCTACTGGGGGTTCATTATCTACCTACCTACTTTCTGGGTGATACAAATACCTTCCTATAAGAGGGAGACCTATATACCTATTTACCTACTAGGAGCCTACCAGGTGTCTATATACCTACCTACCTAAATACCAGGGCACCAAGAGGGTAATTATTACTATTGCCCTGGTTGATGGGGCGGAGGTGTGTGTGTTCGGGAACATGAGGCAGGTGGGTTCAGCTGGATGGGACCCTGAATTTTCTGATGACAGTTCTTTAAGTAAGTAATGACTACGTGTAATGTAATAAGTGCAAGTAGGTATGTAAATGTTATAATGAAAATCCCAACAGGTGTACAATAAGGCAGTGTATGAGTCTTACAAAATGCCCCAAAATATGTGGTGAAGGAGGGCCTCACCTTATTTGGGGCCCCCAATAAATTGACTGGTGTATAAAATAAGAACCCTGCTTCTGACCAAAGATAAGCATCCTTTTTGCCTTTCAAAAGCTTTTTGTCTCAGTACTTAAATTTAATTAACTAAAATTACATGAAATGCATTAAACATTTCCTTTAACATTACAAAAAATAATAGACTTCTATTGTTGTAGAAGTTCTGTTGTAATAGAGGTGAATAGCTGATCCAAATGTGGGTAAACTCTTACATATGTTTGCACAATAAACCTGTGGATCCAATTTAAGACTAAAATAGGCAAAATATCTCCTGTGTGAAAAAATTATTTAAAAAAATTAAATCATAGTGCTCAACTAATTTGTTTCCTTTAACACCTGTGGTAAGGCACATGATCCTAGCTTTATTGTGCTCTATAAAGTATTAATATTGTAAATGTTATATAAAACTATGGCTTTTAGTAATAAATTATTCTTAAATTGAATGTCTTCATTTATTGTGTTGTTTCACAAGAGCATTGTTTAAGAAGGCCATACTTGATCAATCAGAATTTGGTTTTAGTTTTTACATTATTGGGTTGTTTATTCACATTTTTTTCAGTTCACATACAGTGGGGAAAAAAAGTATTTAGTCAGCCACCAATTGTGCAAATTCTCCCACTTAAAAATATGAGAGAGGCCTGTAACTGACATAACTAACATCATAGTTAGACCTCAACTAATACGTTTTTCCCTACTGTATACAGATATGATTTTACACTCAATCTATTATTGCATAATACCCTTTTTGGGAAATTATAACTATGTTATTATTCTAATTTTAGACAGTGCAAAAAAAAACTGTTAAAAACAGTCAGACAGGGCATGACACATGGTAGGTTCCTACAAAATAAAAACAATGTCTCATTATGCAATAGCAGGAAATAAATCTGAAATAAAAGTGTGTTGATTTCAGTTGAAGGAATATTATGTTCCAGGCAACCAGTTTGTGCCAGTCATGGTACATTGGTAGAGCTGTTGAGCTACGACATTTAGAACCCTTAGGGGAGTCTGAATTGTACTCATAGAAATAAAAGGAAATTTACAGCAAATCATTTGAGACATTTGTTTTTTTAAACATAATGAAAATGTTATGGGTTTTTTTTATTACATCGTCATATTCAGTAGGCCAAGAATGGTAAGGGTTGACAAATGAATGGCTAAATCAGTGAAAATTATACTAGAAAATTAGTGTTACAAAGTCTGAACATTGAAGTAAGATTAAAATAATTCTAGGAACATTTTGTGCAATGTATTTCTGTGAACTATTTATCTATTTAAGATTTTGTTTGTTAGCACATTATTTTATCATAATAAAGCAAGCTTTGTACCCACAATGTGTGTAATTGATCCGACGAAATTCTTTCAAGCCCAAAGGTCATTAATGTGTTTCAGAATAAAGCATGTTCAAGGTGAACATATTAGCCACGAAATAGCACCATTGCTTCTGAAGTTTGTTGGCATTATGTAGAGAAAAAATGCACACATACACTACACACAAAAAGTTATATTCGGCTTTTGGTTGAAATTTCAGGATGAACATTTTTTTAAAGGAACTAAATGAGATCATCTCCGAACTTTAGAATGTAGATGTCCAGCTGTTCAGTGTTTTATTACTTTTTGTATAACTTGATGATCTCTAACAAGAAGCGTAATGGCAAAATTCACAACAGGTGTTTGATTCTTGAATCTGACAACAAATGTAGGGATTCAATTTGAATTGGGATTTAAACAATCCTCCTCATCATGCTATTCACATTTTGGCGTCATGACAACACCTTACAATTGATTAACAGTACCTCGCCATAGCAAGACTTCATGAAGGATGTTCTCAGACAGAAGTGGCCACAGAGCTTAGAGTGCCACAGAGTGTCATCAGCAGGTTGCAGCAAAGATGCAGAGAGACTGGAAGAGTCACAGAAAGGCAAAGAAGTGGACGTCCTTTGGATACATCAAACACTGATGACCGCTTCCATGTAAACAATGCCCTGCGGAACCGGATGATGAATGTCACTTAATTCCAGGCACGTTTAAGGGAGGTGAGAGGCAACCAAGTGTCACGTCAGACTATTCAGAACCATTCATATCAGCATGATCTGCGTGCTAGATGACCTGAGCTCAACACTAGGCACAGGCATCATCGTCTTGCATGGGTCAAGTAGTACCTACGCTAAACAAAGGACCAGTGCTGTTCAGTGATGAAAGTTGATTCATTCTCAGCAGAAATGATGGCCGTCAATGTTGCTGAAGACATGAAGGCGAGCGCTATGCATCAGCCAGGTCAGATACCCAGTAAATGGTAATTGAATGATGTAAATGGTAATGAATGGTCTGACATGTCACTTGATTGCCTCTCAACTCCCTTAACTGTGCTTGGAGTTGTGTGGCATTCATAATCCGATTCCTTAGGGCATTGTTGACAATGAAGTTGTCATTAGTGTGTGATGTAGCCAAAGGACCTCCACTTCTTTGCCTTTCTTTGACTCTTCCAGTCTCTCTGTATCTCTGTAGCAACCTGCTGATGATGCTCTGTGACACTCTAAGCTCAATGGCCACTTCTGTCTGAGAGCATCCTGCTTGAAGCCTCGCAGTGATGAGATACTGTTTATCAAAAGTAAGGTGTTGTCTTGGTCTCATGATGTTGAAATGTGAACAGCATGATGAGGAGGACTGTTTAAATCCCAATTCAAATTAATTCCCTAAATTTATTGGGCGATTCAGAGATCAATCACTTGTAGTAAATTTTGCCATTAAACTTATTAGAGAGGAGCAAGTTGTGCAAAAAGCACTGAAACATTGAACAGTTGAACATGTGCATTCTAAAGTTATGAGATATTCTCATTTAGTTCATTTAAAAAAAAGTTACAAGAAATTTTATGTTCATCCTGAACTTTCAACCAAAAGCCAAATATCCCTAACTTTTTGTGAGTAGTGCATGTTAAATATCGCAGCCAAGAACTAAGATCTCTTTTACCTTTTGAGTATAAAGCAGCAGGAAACCACACTTCTTTGTTAAATTTAACAGAAGATAAGCACAGGGCAGCAAGTGCAGACTGGACGATAAGGATTATATTTTGGGTATTTGAAAAATACTATCCAGCCTGATGAGGACACACAATAACATAGCATACTCTCATAGTGTTGGGACATCTATTTATATATACAACACAATACTAGTGTGTGTACACTGAAAGGGCCTAAGCTTTTTGATTGTTTTTAATTGTTTTTTTTTTTATTTTATGACATCTCTTTTAATAGTTAGGAGGTGTTTTCATCTAAATTTGAGAACAGATTCCCAGTGGGCAGCTGAGGCTGGGGCTACACTACACATCCCCTGGCACCATACTCCACTATATGGGATTGTGCAGACTTGATAAAGGTCTGTAACAGACCAAAACCTTTTGCCCACCACCCTGCCTACTGAAAGAACTGCGCATACTTACCTTCTCTTTTAATTAATGGCTAACGAGAAGACCGCTTCTGGATCACGTTGATTGAGGTCTGAACTTCTGGATCCTAGGTGAACATCAACTACAACTGTCTCCATTTGGACCAGCGACACATTGGCTATGAAATTTTTCAGAGACTGCGATTTATCAGATCAGCTACATGATGACATCCAACCTGGACTGACAATATGCTTAATATCCTATTCCAGCCTCTCTATGGTCCTTTTAGTTTACATTAGTTTTCCTTTGGTGTTTTTTTAATTAATCTCACCTTTTGTGTCTTCAATAAAAATACATGCTTTTTTCTTTTTTTTACCCATTTATTATTGTGCCGTGGATAATTTCCTCTAATTTGCAATTGGAACCCTCAAGGCTGCTTCCACGCAGCACCTATTAATTATTACGGTGTGCAATACCAATTATTCTCTGTAATTCAGAAAATGCCAGAAGACATTTTAAATTTATGGACATCCGAAGTCACTGATTTTTTTTTATTTCTTCTTCCCACCTTCCATTTTTCCGGCTCCATTCCCTTCTGTTAGCGGAAAATGTCAGCTGCAATTAGCCAGCCTTCAGTAATCCTGCTACATAGAACCTTACCAGCAGCAGGATATACGGGTACGTTCTGTGTCGGTAATGAAAAAAAAACAAATGCACCAAAATGGTTTTTGGATTTTGTTTCATGGAGTTCCCTGTGGGGTATAAATGACATGTTAGCTTTATTGAAATGTTAGCCCAGTCGGTTCTACCAGTGGCGATGCTAGGCAGTTTTATCCAGGGCACAAGTCCCAGATAAAACTATCGGTGCCCCGAACCTCTCCGGGCTCCAACTGGACGCACATACAGTTGAAGGCTTCTGTGGGGCAGAGAGCAAGAACTCCCAGAGTACTCCCTGTTCCGTGGAGTACTCTGGTGAGCTGCAAGCAGGCCTGCGGCCTCTGAAGTATCTGGCACAGGCGGCGTGAGTATGTCATCACGCTGCCTGAAGAAAACGGAGCCCAGCGGGAGCTTAAGGGAGCGGGCGAAAGGTGAGTACTGGTATTTTTTATTTTTAATATGCCATATTACCTGCCTAGCTGTATGTTGGGGGCCATATTACCTTCCTATCTATATACTGGGGGCCATATTACCTGCCTAGCTGTTATTGGGGCATATTACCTCTAGATATTAGGGGCCATATTACCTTCCTATCTATATACTGGGGGCCATATTACCTGCCTAGCTTTATACTGGGGACCATATTACCTGCTTAGCTATATACTGGGGCCATAGTAACTGCCTAGCTATACTGGGCTTTACTGCCTAGCTATATACTGGGGCCATATTACCTGCCTAGCTATATACTGGGGGCCATATTACCTCCCTAACTATATACTGGGGGCCATATTACCTGCCTAGCTATATACTGGGGGCCATATTACCTGCCTAGCTGTATACTGGGGGCCATATTACCTGCCTAGCTATATACTGGGGGCCATATTACCTTCCTAGCTAATACTGGGGGCCATATTACATGCCTATCTGTATACTGGGGGGCCATATTACCTTCCTAGTTATATACTGGGGGCCATATTACGTTCCTAGCTATATACTGGGGGCCATATTACCTGCTTAGCTATATACTGGGGGCCATATTACCTGCCTAGCTATATACTGGGGGCCATATTACCTACCTAGCTATATACTGGGGCCATATTACCTGCCTAGCTATATACTGGGGGCCATATTACCTGCCTAGCTATATACTGGGGGCCATATTACCTGCCTAGCTATATACTGGGGACCATATTACCTTCCAAGCTATATACTGGGGGCCATATTACCTGCCTAGCTGTATACTGGGGGCCATATTACCTGCTTAGCTATATACTGGGGGCCATATTACCTGCCTAGCTACATGCTGGGGGCCATATTACCTGCCTATCTATATACTGGGGGCCATATTACCTTCCTAGCTATATACCCCCCTGCCCCAAATCTACTGCTCCCCTGTAGAAACCTACAACACCTTAACCCTCGCACTCTCTCTGAATCTCTTTCTTCCCTCTCTACCATCTTCTCATTCACTGACCCAGACAGAGCCACCACTGTCTACAACAACACAATCACTTCCACTCTTGACATGGTCGCCCCTCTCACACACAACAGACAACCCTGGCACACAGACTCCACCAAACAGCTGAGGCGAGCTTCCAGAATTGCTGAACGCCACTGGAAGAAAACCCGCTCCACTGAGGACCTCGCTCAGTGGTCACCCGCTCACCCGCTCACTGCATACATTTAAATCTGCACTCGCATCAGCCAAACAGGACTACTTCACCACCCTGCCCGTCTGATTCACCTCTCTCCTCGATACTCCTCTGCCGTTCCCCTCTGCCAATCCCGTCACTGTTTTCCCATTGCCAGCGAATCCGTTCAAGTTAAAAAACCTTGACCTACAAGGTTCTCAAACCATCTCCCCTAATTCTGCTCTAGTTCTCCAGATATTCCCCTCACGCAATCTCCGCTCCTCAGGACCTTCTTCTTTCTCTCCCGTGTCACTCCTTTACACAAAAACCCTCTCCAAAACTTCTACCGTAATTCCCCCATTACTCTGGAACTCCTGCCCCCAACAAACCCCAGACTCTCACCACTTCACCCCAGCCTCAAAGCAACCTGAAAACCCATCTCTTAAGGGAATGCCTATACCAAAATAACCCTGCTGTCATCACTATCCACAACCCTTTTGCCCCTCACTTCTGTCTCTTCCCACCTTCCTTTTGAGTGTAAAACCCTCAGGGCAGTGACTCTTCCTTCTGTACTAGTTGTTAGTAGTAATTTGTCACCTTTGTACTGTTGACATTGATGTTAGTATGAAAACTGAATGTACAGCGCTCTGGAACCAAGGGCGCTCAAAAATAAATAATAATAATTAATATATTGGGGTCCATATTACCTTCCTAGCTATATACTGGGGGCCATATTACCTGCCTACCTATATACTGGGGGCCATATGTTTTACCTATCTATATACTGGGGGCCATATTACCTTCCTAGCTATATACTGGGGGCCATATTACCTGCCTAGCTGTATATTGGGGTCCATATTACCTGCCTAGCTGTATACTGGGGGCCATATTACCTGCCTAGCTATATACTGGGGGCCATATTACCTGCCTGGCTTCATACTAGGGGCCATATTACCTGCCTAGCTATGTATTGGAGGCCATATTATCTTCCTAGCTATATAATGGGGCCATATTACCTGTCTAGCTGTATACTGTTGGCCATATTACCTGCCTAGCTGTATACTGGTGGCCATATTACATGCCTAGCTGTATACTCGGGGCCATATTCCCTGTCTATCTGTATACTGGGGGCCATATTACCTGCCTATCTATATACTGGGGGGCCATACTACCTGCATATCTATATACTGGGGGCCCTATTACCTACCTATCTATATACTGGGGGGGCCCTATTACCCACTATATACTGGGGGCCCTATTAACTACCTTTCTATTTACTGGGGGCCCTATTACCTATCTACAGACTGTGGGATCCTATTATCTGTATAGCTACTGGGGGACCCTATTACCTATATATCTACCTACTGGGGAACATATAACCTATATATCTACCTACTGGGGAACATATAACCTATATGCCTACCTACTGGGAGGGGTTCTATAAACCTACTTAATAGGGGCCTATAAAGGAACTTCCCATCCCCCACAGCAGGCACCTGGATTTTCATAGAAAAGCCAGTTGCTGTGGGGATAGGGTGTCACCATGCTTTTCTGTATAAACCCCTATTATGAAGGGAGTTATATAAACCCCCAGGAGGTAAGTAGGTATATAGGTGCTGGAAAAGTGAGGATTCTAAAATGTGTGGGTGGTAAATTCTGTGAGTAGTCATCAGGGTCAGGCTCGGACGGGGCCGCCGGGATACCGGGGTATGCCCCGGTGGGCCCCCCCGAGCCGCTGTGGGCCCCGGTGGCAGTGCCGTCGCTCCCCGGGGCCCGGCCGCGCATCCGGTCACTGGACGCCCAGGACCTGCGTCCCGAGCGCCCAGAGACCGACCCGGTAGCCGGGGACTAATGTCCCAGACTCCCGGGGCTGCGCGGTGTCAGCGGAGCACAGCGCCACTAGCGCTGCGCTCCGCTGATCTCCCCGGCAGGCTGAACGCATTAGGCCTTCAGCCTGCCGGGCGCCGGCCCCTACTGCTGACGTAGGCGGCGCGGTGACGTCACTTCACCGCGCCGCCTATGCAGGGCGGCAGGAGCCGGCGGCAGCTCAGAGCGGCCGGGAGCGGGAGCCAGAGCCAGGTAAGTGGCTGTGTGTTGTTTGTTTTTTTTAACTACCTAAGTGGGCCCTGGCTAATAAAGGGGGCCCTGTGGCTATAAAGGGGGCCCTGTGGCTAGTAAAGGGGGCCCTGACTATAAAGGGGGCCCTGTGGCTAATAAAGGGGGCCCTGTGGCTATAAAGGGGGCCCTGGCTAATAAAGGGGGCCCTGACTATAAAGGGGGCCCTGTGGCTAATAAAGGGGGCCCTGTGGCTATAAAGGGGGCACTGGCTAATAAAGGGGGCCCTGTGGCTATAAAGGGGGCCCTGGCTAATAAAGGGGGCCCTGACTATAAAGGGGGCCCTGGCTAATAAAGGGGGCCCTGGCGAATAAAGGTGGTCCTGGCTATAAAGGGGTCCCGGACGATAAAGGGGGCCCGGACTATAAAGGGGGGCCCTGGCTAATAAAGGGGCCCGGACTTATAAAGGGGGCGCTGAATACCAAGGAGGGCCCTGGCTATCTAAAGGGGGGCCCTGACTACATAAAGGGGGGGCCCTGACTACATAAAGGGGTGGCCCTGAATAACTAAGGGGGCCCTGGCTACATAAAGGGGGCCCTGGCTACATAAAGGGGGCCCCTGGCTACATAAAGGGGGGCCCTAGCTACCCAAAGGGGGCCCTGGCTACCTAAAGGGGGCCCTGACAAAACTAAGGGGGCCCTGGCTACATAAAGGGGGCCCTGGCGACATAAAGGGGGCCCTGGCTACATAAAGGGGGCCCCTGACTACATAAAGGGGGCCCTGACTAACTATGGGGGCCCTGGCTACCTAAGGGGGGCCTGACTTCCTAAATAATAATGGCCCTATCTACATAAAGGGGGGCCCTGTCTACATAAAGGGGGGCCCTGACCACATTAAGGGGGCCCCTGGCTACATAAAGGGGACCATGACTAACTATGTGGGCCCTGGCTACCTAAAGGGGGGCCCTGACTACCTAAAGGGGGCCCTGGCTACCTAAATACTAAAGCGGGGCCCTGACTACCTACACACTAGCTAAAGGGTGGGCCCTGACTTCCTGCACACTAGCTAAAGGGTGGGCCCTGACTTCCTGCACACTAGCTAAAGGAGGCCCCTAACTACCTGTATACTACCTAAAAGAGACCCCTAACTGCCTGTATACTACCTAAAAGAGACCCCTAACTACCTGTATAGTACCTAAAAGAGACCCCTAACTGCCTGTATACTACTTCAAGGGAAGCCCTAACTGCCTGTATACTACCTAAAGGGGTCCCTAACTGCTTGAAGCCTATATAAAAGGGACCCTAACTACCTACAGCTTACCTAACTGGGGGCAACCACCTACCTACAGCCTAACTAATTGGGACTCACCAACACCTACCTACAGCCTACCTAACTGGGGTCCACCAACCTAACTGTAGCCTATCAACTTGCCTAACTGGGGCCTGCATATCTACCTGGGGGCTATTTACCTAGCCACCTGGGGCCGGGCTTCCAACTTATCCTGCGGGGGTCTACCTACCTAAATAGGGCCTATCTAGTTACCTGGGGCCCTGCCCATTTGCCTACGTACCTGTAATATTAATTGAGAGGGAGCAGCCCATTAGTTGTAGTTTATCTCCAGGGGGTTAGTCCTCTCAGCACCCTCCAACCCCTTAGGATACTAGGCCTCCAAGTTATGGCTTGTACCCGCTCTCCCACCCCTGGGCAGTTTGTACAGTGGTGGGAGTGGGTAAAGAGATGCTGTAAAATTGAGGATTCTAAGATATTTGTGTGTAATTTCTGCAGGGATGAGTTGTGGCCAGGACAAGTCATCATGATGGTGTGGAACGGATGCAGAAGAAAAGGGAATAGAACGACTCAGAGAAGAGAACGACTCATCAGAAAGATGTTCCGGTGAGTCCTGATGTCAGGGATTATTTTACTTCTACTGTTATTGGATCAGTGCTGTATTCACTGTAATGTGATGTGACCCAAGCTGGTGTCTAATCACTATGTGGTCTCTATTGGCGGTGTTGTAGGTTATACCTGAGCTGGTGTCTGACCTCTATGTGGTCTCTATATGGCGGTGTTGTAGTTATACCTGAGCTGGTGGTCTGACCTCTATGTTGTCTCTATATGGCGGGTGTTGTAGTTATACCTGAGCTGGTGTCTGACCTCTATGTGGTCTCTATATAGTGGGTTTGTGGTTATACCTGAGCTGGTGTCTGACCTCTATGTGGTCTCTATATGGCGGTGTTGTTTATACTGACTGGTGTCTGACCGCTATGTGGTCTCTATATCGGGGTGTGTAGGTTATACCTGCAGCTGGTGGTCGGTTCAACTATGGGTGGTCTCTACTATAGCGGTTGTAGGTTATACCTGAGCCTGCTATTTCTGACCTCTATGGGTCTTATATGGGGGGATAGTTGGTGTATACCTGAGCTGGTGTCCTGACCTCTATGTTGTCTCTATAGGCGTCCGTTGATGGGTTTACCTGAGCTGGTGTCTGACTTCTATGTGGTCTCTATATGAGTGGTGTTGCTAGGTTATACCTGAGCTGGTGTGCTGACCGTCTAAATGTGGGTTCTATATGGCGGTGTTTGTAAGTTTACTGAGATGGTGTCCCATGACACTCTAGTTGTCTTATATGGCGGTGTTGTAGGGTTAATACCTAGATGGTGTCTGACTTCATAGTGGTCTCTAGTAGTGGTGTTGTAGGTTATTCCTGAGCTGGTGTCTGGCTATGTGGTCTCTATATGGAGGTGTTGTAGGTTATTCCTGAGATGGTGTCTGATCTCTATGTGGTCTCTATATGGCGGTGTTGTAGGTTATACCTGAGCTGGTGTCTGACCACTATGTGGCCTTTATATGGTGGTGTTGTAGGTTATACCTGAGCTGGTGTCAGACCTCTATGTGGTCTCTATATGGCAGTGTTGTAGGTTATACCTGAGCTGGTGTCTGATCACTATGTGGTCTCTATATGGCAGTGTTGTAGGTTATACCTGAGCTGGTGTCTGACCTCTATGTGGTCTCCATATGGTGGTGTTGCAGGTTATACCTGAGCTGGTGTCTGACCTCTATGTGGTCTCTATATGGCGGTGTTGTAGGTTATACCTGAGCTGGTGTCTGACCTCTATGTGCTCTCTATATGGCAGTGTTGTAGGTTATATCGGTGCGGGTATAATGCCAGCGTACATGTGTCCCTGATTGACCCTGTGATAGGCGTAACACTTTCTTTCTTGCTGGTGTTTATTTTAGAAGGTGGCGAGGTGCATGATCTAGAGAAACGTGGAGGGGGATATTGTATGTGGGTGGGTGGGGGATATAGATGGAGCTACTTAGCCCTGTGTCTATGATATGTTAGACTGACAAATGTGTGACTACATTGTACTACACAATACAGTTCTGTTTTGCACACTGTATTATGTGGTAAAATGGGCGCATTTATGTCCGAGAGGTCGGTAATATTTTCATGTACAGTAGGGTGGGCCCCCAAGATCAACTCCCCTGTGGGCCCCAGACCCCCCAGTCCGACACTGATCATGGTGGTCTGTGCTGGATGGAGAAGAGAAGGGAAAGTGAATGACTCCGATCAGAAAAGAGGTTTCCTGTAAGTCACTAAATGTAACTGCAGTGTAATCACTTATATTTCTGCAGAGCACCTACATACAACTAGTTTCTACCACTATCTGGTCACTGTATGGTGTTAATATACTTATGGTGTACAACTGATAGTCACATGTGGTGGTCGTGTTTGGCCATGGTGTGGCAGTATTATTTGATCCTTAAGTAGCAATAGTTTTGGGTGTTGGTACTGTAGGATTTTTTTTATTTTAGTAATAATGATTTGTCTGGTATATTTGATCCATGTATAGGTGTATTATTTGGTGACTGTTATTTATAAGGTATTACACTGTCATTCGGAATTGAGCGCTTTTGAAAAGGCAAATTTGTCATAGCTGATTTTCACTGTACAGTGACCGCTGAGATGATGGACAGGATCTATGTAGAATACGCATTACTGCTGGAACAGGTAGAGCACTTTCAAAGAGGTATACCTGATCCAGCAATATTGTACTAGCGCTAGAATGCGCCTGATTTATGACCCGCTGTAGAGTAGGTTCATAAATCAGGCGCATTCTATGCCCAAAATTAGTAATAGGAACATAAGTTTTTTTCTCTGTAAAAATGCATGCTGCAGTTCACAATGGGGCGTGAAAAATGCTATGTGAACGCAGCCCTACTGAGCAAAACTTAACACAAAGGGCCCGGGCCCCGGATGTTTTAGGATAATTGCAACGCCCCTGGGTTCTACACTATTTTATAATACTGATACATTGCAGACTAACATACAATTTAGCAGTGCTCTCACACCAGGGTGTAATAGAAGCAGTAAGATGGCAGACCTGGGGCCATTCATTAGCTCCCCAACTGCCATGACAATCAGTCCTCACCAGCAATCACATCACCAAGAGGGCAGAGTGGGCAGCCTCTACTGTATGAGATGAGACGGTTGCATAGTTAAATAGTTGGAATGAGAGTTATCTCGGGTCCTGGCTGCTGAAGGCAGATGCTGGCTGTATCTAAGAGCTGATACCCGCCATGTGTAGAGCAGGCTCAGCTCCTAACCCACTCCATACAACCTTTCCAACATCATGATGTACAGATGCCGAGAAGGGGTTAAATATCTTATGTTACATTCTCTATCTGATATTATATTTACTCAATAGAATAACATTATTTTATTCATTCATGATTCTCTATTCAAAATACTTTCCAGTCATATTTTACAATTTAGCTCAAAGTGACCCTAATCGGGGAATCTAACCGTCTCAATGTAAAAACACATTTGGCTTCTCAACTCTCAGTGTCTGAAAATTGTGAATATTAAAAAGTCTTCTTAAAGAGATAGGTCCTCTTTGAACTACACATCTCTTAGATACCTCACTTTAAAGGGTTTTCACACCAAACATAGTGATGAAGTAGTGCTAGAATATGCCATCAATGTCTGATAGGTGCTGGGGCCACCTCTGGAGAACAGGCTCCGGCTGTATTTGGAACTTTCACTGAAATCAACGGGACAGTTCCCTGCGCCTCTACATTTTGAACTGGGACTTTCAATGGCCCATTCTAAAAAGGTGGGACCAGCACCTATTACAGATTTATGGCATGTCCTATCAATATGCCCTGAATGTGTTTGGTGGGCACAGCCTTTAAAGAGCATCGGTACAGTTTGGGTATGCTTAGGGGCATGATTAGAAATGGGTGGGTCTCTATCATGTTTGAATGTTGCTTTATTTCTGGCAGACAATACAGTCAATATCCAGTAATCAGATTGCTACTTATAATCTTTCTTAATATGATGAGGCCTTGTGACTACAATTGATTTGACTCGATACAAAGTGTTTAAAAGATAAAGAAATGTGGACCATGTTCATACGCAGTCAGAAGATAGAGCAGGGTTTCATAGAATAACAAAAAATGTATTAATATTGTCTAAAATCGGAAACATGTAATAAACTGACGCATTTACTGCAACCACCAATCATAGTATATTATAGTATAAGAAATGTCATAATCACTACTACGGAGGCAGCCCAAAAATTAATTCCTAGTAGGAGGCAAAGAAAACCCCAGTGCTACATGGGAGAAATTGCTCAGGTGCAGATTACTGATGAACAATCGTCTACACACCTGTTATTCATTAGAGGAGCGATTGCTTAATACATAGCTGCACAAATGTAAGAACCAATTCACACCAGCATACAGAGGAGCTGTAGTGTCATTAAGGAAGGATTGCTCAAGTGCAAAAACCATGCATTGTGACATTGTCTTCACCTTGATTGGATGTTTGCTTTTCCTTCATCCTGTATGTTTGTAAAAAATTTCTTTTCTTTCTGAAAAACCCAATAAATATTTGTTTATAAAAAAAAAAAAAAAAGTGCAAAAACCACCTTGGATCCAGCACTGTGCCATCCTAACTCTTCACCGATCCTGATACAAACGGGGTTCACCCTGATTGGCTGCAGCAGTCACGTGGCATTGGCAGTCATCACCGTTCAGAGTGCTTGACTCTTACCAAGAGGAGAGTTGAGCATAACTTTTTGTTGATAATGGACAGTGAAGAGGAAGCCCCAGCCAAACCAGGTAGGTAGAAAATATGAGATACCCTTTTATTACAAATGCTTTAAAACAGAGGACATAACCAGTGTGTTGTGAAAGAAAGCGCTAAGCGTTTCAAAAAATTATTCCTTAATATAGCGTATATTGTATAACAAAGTTTTCCCTTTAAATGGGGCCCTATACCCGGTCAATGTGCTGGGAAAAGAAAATTTAACCCCTTTGCACCTCGGGTATTTTATTGAATATATAAAATATCGAAATCCAATATTTAAAAGTACAAAACCTACAAAAACTTCAATATTGATAAAAAAAAATCTGTCTCTTATCATACCTGCCGGTAACGTGAGCCAATGGTAAAAACCACCATTTTCCCCCTTTTTAATAGTTTTTGTTGTGATCCCCACCTCTAAGGTTTTAAACACTTCTCAACCCCCGAAAAAGAAAATCTAAAGTATTCCTTTTATGATGTTCGATGAAATGCCTAGAAGCATCGATATTCCCCCCAGACAGTGGTTTGCGATTAGACGGTCCCTTGGACCTGATTTTTAACGCTTTTGTGTGCACCAAATATTCCCAAGTTGCAATCGTACAGGAAATCAAATACACGTGTTTGGGTTTTTCAATTGATTTACAGTACGATGTTATTTGTGTTAATTTTTACGATAAAGTAAAAGTATTGGTGATCTGCATAAAGTTGCAAGCTATGCAACAGAGTGTCCCATTTGTAAGACCCTCTATGTAATAACCAGGTCGGGGTATTGGAAATTCTTAAAAATAAACTAGGTGACAATAGAAAACCCAAGAGTTTACCTTTTAAAAACAAATTTTATACCCCCCCTTATCTAAAATTTTTTTCATTTTTTTGGAGAAAAAGTACGGTAGATTTTTTTAATGATGGGGGACAAATATCTTTAAATTGTGGACTATAGGGGAGAAAATACAATTTTTGAAGACTAGATCTTCTTATTTGTTTTTAAACAATTTATTGCGAGAAAAAATTAGCTATTTTCCCGTTTGGCTCTATTTCATCCGTGGGGTATCCTCTTTCCAAAAACGTCACATTTTTGAGCTCTATTCCTGAAATTTATGTTCTACTAAAACAGTGTCTTTTAATTTGATTAATTCTCCCACCGGAAGATTTTTAATCCATGTGGGGGGACAGGATCCCGCCGTAAAATTTTGAGTTCCTTGCTGTGGGTTTCCGATTGGGGGGAAATCAACCCCCCCCGGTTATTACCCCCTCAAAGTGACATCCAAAAGTTGACTTCATTCTATGCCATTTAAGTAAATTGTAGGTTCATGGTATTTTGATTGTAAAGTGCAAAATTCATGGTTCGACTCGTGCCCCCCCACACCAGGGCAGGTCATTATTTAACGAATACACCTGATGTGGGGGGGAAGGGGAGTCGGGAGAAGAGAAATTCTCCTCCCTGCCCACAAAATAGTTGGCCAGGCGGGGAGAATTTTGCGCCATAGATGAAACCCCGGCACTTGCAGATGAATTCTCTATCAAAAAAGAAGTAGTTATGTCTCAATAAAAAAATCTGTGGCCTAACCAAAAATTCTTTAGTTTTCCCGGAGTGCGAACTAAAAATGAAAAGTGAGATTTCCCAAAAAGGACAAAACGGTCGTGGGGGATGGAGGGGGAAACCCCACCACATCACACGACACCCCGGGGATTTTTGGGTCCCTGTTGCTTGGGGGAAAGATAGTAACCCGACTTTTTTCCCGTCTATTTTGCACGTCCAGGGGTGGAACAGACGGGGGGCATCCTTTTCGTTTTTTTATTGTATAATAGGACAGCAGTATGGTTAAAAAAAAAAAACTACCCAGTCAACTACTTTAACTGTTGTTCACATGCAGACGTTGAAAAAATAAATTGAAATGATTTCTTGATCCCATACAGCAATTTTACTTGTTCCTCCTTTAATATGTGGCCATTAACAAGGAAACTGATCATTTTAATTTCAATGCACTGTTCTGCGAATTCTTGCATCTGGGCTGCACCTTAGGCTCCCATATGACCCAGCTTAGTAGTTACACAGCTGAAGCTGCATTCTGGAAGCTCAGATTCTATGGATTGGGGGATTCCAAAAAGTAATAAAAAAAAGTAGTTGTATCAGTAAGTGAGTATTTAGAAAGCCCACTCCCCCCAAAAATATTGGCTGATTGTAGATTTTTTTATATTTTATTTTAGACATGTAACATATTTGCTTTTCATTAAAGGAGTATTCCCATTTCATTAATTAGCTTTAAACATGTCGGGAAAGATAAATAAAGACAATTACCAAATACATTGCTGTGCTGATTTTGTTTCCCTCCAGAGTAAGATCAGATCTTAGGCCATGTTCACACGGCTTAAAACTGGACGTATTTCAGTCCGTAATTACGCGCCGGAGTGCGCAAATTACGGCTGGAATACGTCCTAGTCATTACGGTAATTTACAGTTCTCATAGAGAACTATGGATTACGTCTCCTCTCCCTGCTCGGCGAATCCGCCAGGCGGGGACATAAGTGACATGTGAATTACCAGCGGCGTATACGCGCCGCTGGCAATGCAAGTCTATGGGCCGGCAAAGTGCCGGCCCCCCGCACCCGCTCCTGCCCTGCCCCCCGGCCACACGGCGTAATTGCGGGGCATAATTACGCCCTGCAAATACATCGTGTGAACTTAGCCTTATCTCCTGCTTTTGCACAAAAGCTTTCCTAGTTACCAACCACCTATCTCTGCTCAAACAGACTGCAACAACAGTGATCGGGAAGGTAATATCACTCCATGCTATTTATAAGACTCCATCAGTAATGCTCTTCTACCATGCACAGCTAGGAATAGCAGAGATGATATGCCAATATTAATATCAATGCCCACAACCTAATCAGGAAGTGTGAGCTTGAAGTTGGCTGTGGTTCTGTGAACCAGCATGGCAAGAAAACCCCTTTTAAGTTTTTCTTAGAAGAAAAAGATTATGGGAAAGTATTCAAACAAAATATCCATCTGTATTACCTTTTTTGCTATATGAGTGTCTTTATGCTGTGTTGTATGATTTGTGTAAGGCTATGTTCACACGGCAATTATTGGGACGTATCTTGCCCCGTAATTCACGCCGTACTGTGCTAAATATGGGGTGAGATACATCCCAGTCATTACGGTAATCCACAGCTCTCATAGAGAACTATGGATTACGTCTCCTCTCCCCGCTCGGACACTACGCCGCGGGGGGAGATAAGTGACGTCAATTATTCACGGCATATATGTGCTGTGAATAATGAATGTCTATGGGGCCGGCAGGCACACAGCATAATTGCGGGCAAAATACATCCCCACAATTACACCGTGTGAACATAGCCTAAAACAATGACCAAAACATAAAAATCCTCTTCCATTTTATACCTCAGAGTCACATAACAAAATAAATACAGTCATTGAGAGACACTATCCACTTAGTGCATGTCACCAATTTCATCTTTCAGAATGGCAACCTAATCTATATTCCTTACTGACCTATTTTGTTTTGTAGTAGTAAGGTGGAAAATATCTTTGTTTGGACTGATGACTTGCATCTATTTCTGTGTAAGGCATAGATCATTGTATTATGTATACGAATAACAGTAATGCTTTTACAGTAATTTTCTGTAGAATATTATGATGTTGTCTGTTTGAAAAAATTTACACATATGACAAAAATGTAATCTTCTTCTCCTCCCTAGTGAAAGACAGTGGTGGACTATTGAAGTTTTATTAAATTTTGTATTAATGTAAATAAACATTTCTAAGTGTTCGAAATAAACCAAGATTTGTTCTTAAGCTCTTCAGACAAGATATTATTTTATATTCCAAGAAGAGTAATATTCATTACCTATTGAACACAATGTATTTCACCTTTTCACATTTATTTTCCTGTGGTTTAGAAGGATTATTTGCTGGAAACTGTGTCTTTATGATTAGAAAGAGGTAAGCCTCCCCAGTGGTAAGATTGACTTCAGTGCAGTGAATGCCAGCTTAGTAACTCTGTTAAAGCCATCTGGCAGGTTATTGTCCGAGGACAATAGGTTAGGTTTGTACATTTCTGTTACTTCTCAAGTGTGTTCTGCTCCTTGAACAACATATTGTATGGAGCTCTGAAATAATAATACTTTCAGGAGTTTCTTGTCGAAGGTCTGAGAAGTGTATTATACTAAAGAAAATATTAAGAATATATCTCTTAACTCCTTACATATTCAACAAAAAAGTGGGACTCTATTGGTGTCTCAACCTAGATGTGTTGTGTGGCTTCTATACAACATTGGGGGCATCCTGGTACAATCTTTTCATTTTTCTTTTCATGGCTGCAAGAGACTCGGCCACCCTCTAAGTGGTGGAGTATAAGGGTATGTTCACACGGCGTCTTGCCTCCGTATGAACATCCGCTTTTTGTATGTCTTGGGTCCTTCAGAACGGAGCAGAGACGCATCTAACAATTAGCAGTGAGTTTATCACTGCCGGCAATGACAGACACGCAGCGGCGTTCACATGAGAGATCGCCGCTGCGTGTTTGCATCGCTCCTGTCGGGTCTGTCTTGCGGATGTGATCCAAGAATTGCATGTCATTTTTGGATGCATCGAAAGACGGACCGACAGGCACGATCCCAAAACACGCAGCGGTGATCTTCATGTGAACGCTGCTGCGTGTCTGTCATTGCGGCAGTGATAAAGTCACTGATATTTGTTAGATGCGTCTCTGGGTCCATTCTGATGGACCCAGAGCCGCATCAAAAGAGCATATGTTCAAACGGAGACAAGATGCCATGTGAACATAACTTAAAGGGGTTGTCTCGCTACAATGATTGGGTTTTAATTTAAAGATCTTTAAAAAACAAGCAGCTTTGCAATATATGTTCATTACCAAATTTTGCTGCCTCAACTGATTTTATTATGTTCAGTAAGTATACATTAGCTATTAATCCAATGTATTTCACCTTTTCACATTTATTTTCTGATGGTTTCGAGGATTATTGCTGGAAAACTGAGTCTTTATGATTAGAAGAGGTAGCCTCCAGTGGAGAGATGACTTCAGTGCAGTGAATGCCATGCTGTACTCTTTTAAAGCATCTGGCAGGTTATTGTCGAGGACCAATGGTTTGGTTTGACTTTCTGTTACTTCTCAAGTGGTGTTCTGCTCCTTGAACATAATGTGTAGGAGCTGAATAATAAACTTTCAGGGTTTCTTGTAGTTGAGAAGTGTATTTCTTAAGAAAAATATTAAGAATATATCTCTTAACTATTATCAACAAAAAGTGGGGACTATTGGTGTCTCAACCTAATGTTTGTGTGGCTTCTAACACATTAGGGGCATCCTGGTACATAACTTTTCATTTTTTTTTCATGCTGCAAGAGACTCGGCACACTCTAGTGGTGAGTATAAGGGGTATGTTCACACGGCAGTCTTGCTCGTATGAACACCGCTTTTGATATTCTCTGGGTCCATCAGATCGGACCCGTGATGCATGCTAACAATTAGGCAGTGATTTCATCACTGCGGCAATGACAGACACGCAGCAGCGTTCAATAGCAGATCCCCCCGTGTATTGCATCGGTCTGTCGGGTCCGTCTTGCGGATGTGTCCAAGAATTGCTGTCATTTCTTGGATCGCATCGAAGAGGACCCGACAGACGTGCAAAACGCGCGTTGATCGTGAACGCCGTGCGTGTCTGCATGCCGGCAGTGATAAAGCACTGCTAATTGTAGATGCTCTCTGGTTCCGTTACTGATGACCTAGGCGCACAAAAAAGCAATATTCAAAGGTGAAAGATGCCATGTGAACATAACTTAATGCTACCACTTTGTGTTCACCAGAGATCACCACAAAGCAGGATAGACTTGGCTGCAAGAGACCCAGGTCACCACACCAGAGAGATGTAGGAAAACAAGCATAAATAGGATGACTGACAGGATAAAAAAGGGAGGACAGGCGAAACAGGACAAAACACAGAACAAACTAGAGTACATGATACCAAATCGTGGAGCAGAAGAAACGCCAATAAAGCAAGCTGGAATCCTAACCAGAAGACACAAACCAAACGCAGGTAGCATAGGGAAATCTAGCCAGGATACAAAAGCAATCACAGGCAAGGTGTACATAGAGATTCAAATACCCCTCCTCAGCTGTTGATTGGACATAATCTCAGACCGAAGCTGGGAAAAGAGGCATGCAAAGCTAAACGAGCAGAGCTAACTCCCAACAAATATATTTTGTTGAAGAATAACTTATGCTGACAAAATATATTGCGTAAAATATAAATGGGGGCATCCAACTGCCCCCCCAATATTTCCTTTTAAACCAAAGTGAGTTTTATCAGTCTACATCTATGCTACAGGTAAGCTTTTATTCAGTGCTAGAGGACTGATAAGATAATAGCTCAAGAGCATACTGCAAATAGTGGATAACCAAATAACATACACTACTTATTTGCTCTTAGGTAACAATGCATGCCTTGTACCAGTTCATGATGCATAATACATAAGATTTGGGCGAGACAGATACTTTCTTTAGTGCCCTGATTTGGTTTTAACTATTCATTAACAGCTGAAGCCCACAAGACGTTATACATTTGTCAATTCTAAGTTCTTGTGGATATTGTCTTCCTTCCTTTTGTACCAGTCTGCTACCTATGTAATTGATATTTATTGTACTTGCTGTTTGTCTTATATTTTGTATTTAAGCTCCTTTTGTATATGTACAGTGCTTTAAAATTAACACAATCCATAGTATGGGTGAAAGCTCATTGTAATGCTTTAGGCTACAGTTGCAGGTCTAGTTAAAATCAATCTTCTATACAACAAATAGTCCTTAAAGGGGTTTTATCGTTACAAAGATCATGTCTCAGATTATGGGGACAGTAAAAATAAGCACTTTTGTAATTGGGTTGCATTACCTCTGTCACTTGGTTTAGCAGATATCAGCTTCGCTGTAAATCTGTCTTTTATTTCTGCTGTTGCTGGGTCAGAACGCCACCGGGTCGATTCCTGCCCCCCTGGACATGCCCCCCTGCACTGTGATTGGCTGGCTGACATTTCATTCAGCTTGTTGAGATATGCCCCTAGACAGGAAACGTCATGGCCACGCCCCCTGCGCTGTGATTGGCTGCCTGCACACTCTGTGTTTACTCCCCTCTGAGCTGTTAAAATCGATAGTGAAACCAGAGTGTGCAGGCTCTATGTACTTCTCAGCTCTATGGTGATGATCTGGGCAATTACTGCCTGTTTAAAGGGCTTTTGCCAAGAGGTTGATTCGCCTCCTCACAGGTTCAGTTTGAACTTTGAAAAGAAGGCGTTCTGTTCCTCAGATCGAATGCAAGCCAAGACTCCTTATGACGTCATCATCTGTATTGTATAACATAAGGATTCAACACTGTGTCTGTATGAACTGCTTGTATAGTACAGTGAATAGGTGATTAGCTTGGCAATCCAGAGATTGGGAGTACAAGTCCCCATTGTTTTTGTTTTGATTTTTTCTTTTTAATTGTACATATATGTAAATATATGAAAATATATGTGTAGACATCTATAATTTTATATATATATACACACACACACACACACAGAAAACTCCCCTATATAGTGTCCCATCCTCACAGTCACACCAAGCACTTCCAACATATGTGATACAATGCATATACTCTCGGGGATGAGACATGATATAGGGGAGCTATGTATGTGTATATATATCATTATAGAGATTGCATATATATTTTAGGTCTCTCTACATATGTGTAGAATTTAGGGGGGGGGGGGGGAATAAACCCTGTGAGGGGACTAGAACACCAAACCCCTTTTTTGTAAAACCAACACTACCGCTACACCATCAGCCCAAGTCAGTTACAGTTTAAGCAGGTTCTTCTCTGAAAGCTGATTTGCTTCTCCCCCCCACTGTTTTCACTCATATCACTGACAGCAAGCAGAGATTTTTACTTGAAGCTGACATTTGGCCTTGTAGTTGAGTAAAGGTCTCTGCCTGTGTCAGTACAATTTGGTTGAATACCACTAGAACAGAAGTTAAAGCTGCTGGCTTTCAGTGTGTAAACTAAGAGATATAATAGATATAATAGGTGCTTGCTGCAGCTTGTGGAGCCTCAAGGCTGCAGACATAAGACATAAGCATGCAGGAGGCTACAGAGCTGTTATATCCAGACAACCTTCTGCATCCCCTGCTCCATACAAAATGATGATGTCACAGTTCTTCAGTGAGGGGAGACACGCCTCGTGGGAGGAGAGACACGCCTGCTGAGAGGAAGAACACGCCCCTGGATTTCAAACTCAATCTGAGAAAATTAGCAGAACAGCACGAGCAGCTCAAACGATAAATCCCCTTTAAGTAGCCCAGGTCTAAGGCCCGGTTCGCACGGTGCATGGCGGCGTGTACCTCTGCATGTACTTTCAACAGAGCTCTGGCCCGGTTCCCATTCACTTTCCCCGGTGCATAAGTGACATGTCACTTCTTTTTACCGCCGTGTACTGTGCACTGGGGAATACGGCGGAAAATCATAGCTCTCAACCAGTGCTCAATTTTACCGTATTTGTGGGGTGTACTTCAGGAGCATTGCAGCGCAAAAACGACCCGAAGTATGCTCCGCGAATACGCTGTGTGAACATATCCTAAGGAAATATCAAGACACATGGGTCAAATTGAATTCTTTTACCAGATTTTTGTGACAGCATTTTGGTGTGATTTCACAAGAAACACAATTTAGCTGCGCCATCTCAATATACTCTTTAGGTTTATTCAGCAAAACTGCTGCACTGTGCTAAGCTTCCTGGAAAATCAAAGTACAAATGTTAACCTGACCACAATGTGTGAATGTGACTATTTCCAAACAAATATCAAGTATTTCAATTTAACAAGTCTTGATGCAAGGAGTCCTAAAAAGTAGAAGTTAAAATTACTCCATTTTAACTTCTGCAGGTGTCTAAATTGCAGCATACTATAGACTTCTAAAGGAACATTCAATTAGCTCATGTGAGACACAGTACATTGGAGTATTTTTGAACAGGCTTTCGGATATGTTAATGATCAGGTTTGAGTGCTTTGTGAAGGCATGGTTTAAATGCTACACTTTAACTAACAGGTTTTCACTTTCAATGTGGAATAAGGCCTAATTTTAACTTAGTAATAAGAGTAAATTCACACCTAGCCAATTTGTTGGCAACATTTCTGTAACTGTCCTATTCATGTGAATTGGGCATGTGGAAAACCACATGCTTACTGTAGAAACAACCCAATTTAGACCGGGTTCACACCACGTTAGTGATTATGTGTAAGGTATCTGTCGGGGTACCATGAAAAAAGGTACTGTGACATGGCTGCAACAGCCCCACTCCTCTGTGGGCTACGTGTGCTCTGTTTCCCAGCGGTGTACACTTTTCCTGATGGACTCAATAGAGTGGTAGACTACGCTGTTGAGTTCCACAGGAAAGGCGCAAACTGCCACAAAATAGAGCAAACATAGCCCATACAGGACTACATTTGCTCTGTTAATCTCTGTGGGCCCACCATGGCTACATTGCATTGTCCGCTGGGTTACCTTTCTTTACGTTACCCCAATAGATACCACAAACCTAGTCACTAACATAGTGTCAACTCAGCCTTACATTTATAGGATCTGTACTTCTGTCATAAAAATGTCTGCAGCAAATCTGCCTTTGTGAATCCTCCCTAAAACTTGATACAATAACTTTTGTATCTACCACATTTTCAGAACTATTTGGGTCCATCCACATGGCACTGGTTTCAGTCAGATTTTCATATTTAATATATTTTCGGATTTGAAATCCGCCTGTAAACCGACTGTCAACCTTTTACATAGCCTTTAATAGAAAATATGAGCTGTTGTCTACACAGCTCGTATTTTCTGATGGCAAATCCAACCATCTAAAAAACTTAGAACATGTTCATTCTTCCGCCCCGGTTGTCGATAGAACATGAAGGGCGGCATGTATGAACGGGGCTGCGCCAGATATCTAGTGTCTTTTCAGCCCGATATCAGACACAACCCCGTTCATACATGTTTAAATCTCCCGCACGCCACTCTCGGACGCTTACATAGCGCCCGCGGCATTTATAATGCGACCGATCTCGGGGGAAGGCGGGGCGCACTAGAACCGCAATGAAGCTATAGATTTATAGCTCTGCTACAGCATTTCTAGGCACATTACTGCTGGAACACGTATACCACTTTCAAAGTGGTATATCTGAGCCAGAAATGTTGGAACAAGCGCTAGAATGCGCCCGATTTATGACCCGTTGTAGAGCAGGTTCATGAATCAGGAGCATCCTAGACTAATATTTTGCGATGAAATTTGGAGTTAACATGCCCAATTTCATACATGTCGCCCAAACTGTTCAATGCAAAGGGGATGGCTAAATCTATAAACTGCCGCCAGAAACCGTCCGCCTTTACGTTAAAAAAAACAACAAAATACCGGATAATATCGGATAAACCGACCGGTGTTTTGTCAGTATCGTGTGGACGGACCCTTCATTCTCTTCTCACTCACAATTTGTATTATCTAATGAATATGACATGTTCATTTCTAGTTGTGTTATATTTCTCCTCATTGGTAACATGCATTGAACACATATTTCAGATGAAGGATAATGAACATCCTATTCAGGGGCGTAATTAGGACTCATAGGGCCCCATAGCAAAATGAAATGGAGCCCCACCACCTTATGACAATAAACTAAAACAGTAGCAATAATTAAGGGCGACATGTATGAACAAGGCTGCGGCAGATATCAAGCACAGCCCTGTTCATACATTTTTAAATCTCCCGCACGCCATTCTCAGGCGCATTACATAGCGTCTGCGGTGCTTATAATGCACCCGATCTTGGGGGTCGTGCGGGTGGCGGGGCGCACTAGAACCGTAGTGAAGCTACATATTTATAGCTTCACTACGGCATTTCTAGTGCATTACAGCTGGAACAGGTATACCACTTTCAAAGTAGTATACCTGATTCAGAAATGTTGCCCTAGCGCTAGAATGCGCCTGATTTATGACCCTCTGTAGAGAAGGTTAATAAACCAGGCGCATTTTATACCATTATTATGGGCATGAAATTTGCCATGTTAACGCCAAATTTCATGCATGTCACCCCAAATGTCTATATAATACCTTTGTACATCAGAGAACACAGATAGTAGTGCTCAAGAGTAGAAAACCACCAACTACTTATTACTTACAAAAAGGAACAATGTCCCTGAACCCTGAGTGGGCCCCTCAACCTCTGGGCCCCATATAGGTCGTTGTGGCTGCTATGATCCTATTCACTGTGTACATACTGCTGCCACTACTATTTATGTAGTCTGCTTGTGTAGCAATTGTATTATGAAGTCTCCTTTATATTTCAGTTGTTCTAACATTTAATTTTTGTCATTTTTTATGGAATTCTATTTATAGGACTTATGATGACACATCCAGAAAACAAGTAAAATAATGTGGGCTGGGGACGGTTTTTGACAGAACAGTGTTTTCTTATGGTAAGTAGTTTGCAGTAAAACAATGACTGATAGCACCCAGCATTCATACATTCAGAAAATGTTAGTCTTTGCTTCTTCTTATACAGTAAACTACACTTTGATATACATTTGCAAGAGAAAGTAAATCATTTCGAATTACCTGGACGGCTTCAAAAATGTGGTTTGGTTGTTATCAGTCACATTTACAGACAATATCAAACTAAACTACACTCATTGACAAAAACTACCACACCCAAATAAAAGATAGCTGCAAAACTCAACATGCTCAGGCAGATATAGTGGGTTGCAAAAGTCTTCTACCCCTTGAACTGTTCCTTCTTTTTGTTACAGCCATAAACTTAAATGTAATTTATTGATATTTTATGCCATAGAGTAACACAAAGTAGCAAGTATTTGTGAAGTGTAAAGAAAATGATACGTGCCTTTCCAAATTTTTGCTAATTAAAAAAACTGAAACGTATGGAGTGCATATGTATTCAGCCCCATGAGTCAACTTTGTAGGAACACCTTAAAGGGGTTTTGTCACTACAAAGATCATATCTCTAATGATGGGAACAGTAAAAATAAGCATTTTTGCATTTGGTTTGCATTACCTAAATCACTTAGTATAGCAGATATGACCTAATCTGTGCGTGTCTAGAGCTATTTCTACAGCTGTGAGTGGTGGAGTTCTGTGAGTGAGTGCGTTGTTCAATGTTCCTGCGGCTGTGAGTAATGACGCTCTGGGAGTGGGTGTGCTACTCACTGTTCCCTGCAGCTGTGAGTGGTAAAGTTCTGGGGGTGGACAGGGCTGCTCACTGTTCCTGTGACTGTCAATGTTGGAGCTCTGGTGGTGGATGCGCTGCTCACTTTTCCTGAAGCTGTGAGTGGTGGAGTTTTGGGGGTGGGTATGCTGCTTACTGTTCCTATGGCTGTGAGTGGTGGAGCTCTGGAGGTAGGTGGGCTGCTCATTGTTCCTTGCGGCTGTGAGTGGTGGAGTTCGGGGATTGGGTGGGGCTGCTCACTGTTCCTGTGGCTGTAAGTGGTGGTGCTCTGGGTGTGGGTTTGGCTGCTCACTGTTTCTATGGCTGTGAAAGGTGAAGCTCTGGGGGTGGATGCACTGCTCACTTTTCCTGCGGCTGTGAGTGGTGATGTTCTGTTGGTGGATGCGCTGCTCACTGTTCCTGGGGCTGTGACTGGCGAAGTTGTGGGGGTAGGTGGGCTGCTCACTGTTCCTGTGGCTGTGAATGTTGGAGTTCAGGGGGTGGGTGTGCTGTTTACTATTCCTATGGCTGTGAGTGGTGGAGCTCTGGGGGTAGGTGGGCTGCTCACTTTTCCTGCCGCTGTGAGTGGTGGATTTCGGGGGGGTGGGCGGGGCTGCTCAACATTCCCTATGGCTCTGAGTGGTGGAGTTCTAGGGGTGGATATGCTGCTCACTGTTCCTGCGGCTGTGAATAAATAAGCTTTAGGGGTGGGCGAGGCTGCTCACTGTTCCTGCGGCTGTGAGTGGTGGAGCTCTGAGGGTGGGTGCGCTGCTCACTGTTCCTGCGGCTGTGAGTGGTGGAGCTCTGAGGGTGGGTGCGCTGCTCACTGTTCCTGCGGCTGTGAGTGTTGGAATTCTGTAGGTGGGCAGGGCTACTCACTGTTCTTGCGGCTGTGAGTGGTGGAGTTCTGGGGTTGGTTGCACTGCTCCCTGTACCTGTGAGTGGTGGAGCTCTGGGAGTGGGCAGGGCTGCTCACTGTTCCTGCGGCTGTGAGTGGTGGAGCTCTGGGAGTGGGCAGGGCTGCTCACTGTTCCTGCGGCTGTGAGTGGTGGATCTCTGGGTGTGGGCAGGGCTGCTCACTGTTCCTGCGGCTGTGAGTGGTGGAGGTCTGGGTGTGGGCAGGGCTTCTCACTGTTCCTGCGGCTGTGAGTGGTGGAGCTCTGGGAGTGGGTAGGGCTGCTCACTGTTTCCTGCAGCTTTGAGTTACAGACTATAAAGTGGCCTCTGCCAACAATATTATTTGTCACTACACAGCCTAGTGTTTTTTACCGGCCGTTAATACGACCTCCTTACTTGTTTACTGGACAGGGTGCTGGTCTACTGTAGTTCTCAGTGAGCCCCCCGGGCAGCCACCTACCCTGCCCAATCATAAAGATATCCCTGACTAGAGTGGTCCAGATACAAAATATTATGCCATCCCACAGCATAATTCCAGAAGTAGGACTGGTGTGACATTCCCTTGTGAAGGTCTCATCATGATGTTGGCAACTTGGTCTCCAGACTAATCTGAGGCTAATCACTGTGTCCAAGACAAAAGTGGGACTCATGGATGTATAGGCTAGACCTTCATTCCAGCCTTCATTGCCATCTTGCTGCGCACCATGATAACCTTCAGGAGCTACACCATGAGTTCAATTACCCACCTGTAGCTGGATGTCTGGCTCGTAGCCCAGTGTCTTGCAAATGACTGCTGATGGTTTGTGTTGACACTATTAGCTGCCCTAGGCTTGGGATGTAAGTGCCAATTTCACTTGCAGTACAGAATGAATTGCTATGTACCATTCTTCTAATCGGATCATCTTTCCATGCAGAGGTTCACCTCCAGGAACCTTTTGCTATAATTCTAGTTCATTGTTCTCTCAACCCTTGGGACATGCAACATTGAACAGTGCTGACATTTCAGGCTATTTACATAGTGATCTGCCCAAGTGATAAACCAAGGTTTCTCAGCTCAAGGATTCTGTCCCTTTCAGTTTGCAGTAAGTGGTGATAACTGGCACATCAACAAAAAGGAAGCATGACAGATCATCCCTCACTACCTGATTTTGTTTTTGAGGTTTCATGTGGCTAAAAAACTTTGCTTTTTTCTTGCTTTATGTCCTCCCACATGCCACAGATTGGAGCTAGACGCTTGAAAATGTGATCATTTGTAGATCTTAGCGACATCTGCTACTTCCCCGATTTGTGTAATCTTACGGCTTGTCCTTCTTGGTGCTGCAATATCACTGTTGAGGAGTGTATATATAATACAATACTATGGATTCCATAACCATCACATAATAAAGTATATAACTATAGCTACAACACCCAATATTTTAAGAGCTTCCCAACAGCAGGCAATCGGTGTGGAGTGTTCTGAATATCAGCCCAGTCCTGAATTTAATGATAAGCAAATTACTTTTTAAAGGTAGCAGTGTTTTCTTTGCTTCTGTTCTTTCTTCTTTATAATGAACTACTGCTTTCGTTCCAAAAAAAACAAAACATTGAATAATATGTTTTTTTCACAATGTTATAATTAATTCAATGGTCCCTCTGGAACTAACCTCGGCCAAGACAGCATGAACAGGAAGTGCCTTCCGTCTTATCCTGTGCTTAGGTTGTGTCATTTCAGCTTAACTCCTACACTCTCATTCTTCCAAAATACCAAATCTTAAAATGCAGGTTCACAATTCTGGATTAGGGAATTAATGACATATACAGCAATTTCTTAATATACTTATAGCTTCAGTTCATTCCGAGTGGGAGTAATTCCATGGAGAGAAGGGAAGTAAATAATATTAGGATACTGTACAGTCAACAGCACAGCATGAAGAACCGTAATGCTTTGTATGTAAGGATGGTGCAATGCAAGTAGTCAATATTTTCTCCCTTTTATATTTAAAAATGGTGAAGCATTTGTGTTTTATGTCCCTGACACCTAATGATGTTCTATTGTTAACACTATTTGGTCTTGTTTATTTCCATGTACCCAAAGATTCCGGGCACTTCATGGCATGTACAATAGGAGCTGGAAAACAGTTTCCACAACAGTATCACCATTCCTATGTTCCAGGATATGTCCTCCTGTAGGAGGAATAGATGTCAGTAGGGACCATTACTTGGTGACTTGACAATGAACATTGTAGCCCTAAAAGCATTGCCCTCTACCCTGTTTCCCCGAAAATACGACAGTGTCTTATATCTATTTTTGCTCCTAAAGACGAGCTAAGGCTTATGTTTAGGGGTTGTCTTATTTTTCCATGAACAAGAATTCACATTTATTGTTGAACAAAAAATCAACATGTATTAATATACTGTAGTGATTTCATCACAAACATCAGCATAAGCAGCCAAACTCTGAATTGCATAAAAAAAATGCACTATGTCTTATTTTCGTGGAATGTCTTATTTTTGGGGAAACAGGGTAGTATCTATTATCTAGTATGTTTATGGAGAAAGTGTGTGGGGAGAGTTTTTGGAGAAAATGTGTTTTAAAAAAAAAGTAGAAGTCTGGGTTTAATCAGCCATCAAAGAACATGCCATTGACTGAAGGCAGATCAAACCAGTAAGTTTCTGCTATAGGGCCAGTTCGTATTTTTCCTTGCCGGAAAAAGGAACCAAGGGATTATGTATGAAAAAATGTCTAGTTTTAAGTTGTTTTTGTTGCCACGCAACCAATCAGAGCTCAGCTTTTTTTTTTCCAGAGCACTTAATTTTGTGTAATTAACGCCCCTGTAACTTCCCTGTGGCCCCTAAAGGGTGTTGACAATAACTAAATCACATTGACCCAGTTGACAGGATTAAAGTTGACTAACCTCTGTCCTGTGCCCTTTGTTACCACATTGAGATGGAGAAAAGAAAGAAGCCCAAAAATTCTGAGGACTTGAGAATCCAAAATTGTGAGGAAGCATGGAATCTCAAGGCTAAAGTCCATCTCCAAAGCCCTGAATGTTTGTTGTCTCCCGTGCGCAGTGTCTAAGAAGTGTAAACCCAGGGCCTGTGGCAAACCCCTAGTGTGGCGGAAAAAAAAAATTTGACGAGAGTTTTAAACGAAATTTTGTGCGGTGCTGGATAAAGCCTGACTAACACCCAAAAAAAGTTAAGCTCCCCGTGTGAAGGTAAACAGGTAAACCCGTACTTCGTCGGCGTCTGAATGAAAGGGACTGTTGGTAGGATCCCAAAAGGAAGACCTAAATTTTACCCCGAGACAAAAAAAAACCGGGTGGAGTTTCCCCAAATTTAAAATGGATAGCCTAGAACGTTTTTGAAAAATTGTTCTCTGGTCAGATGGAAAAAAAGTAGAGCTTTTAAAAAAGGCTCAACTAAAATTTTAAAAGGAAAAAAAGAGGCTTCAAGAAAAAAAAAATGGTCCCTACGTCAAACATGGTGGGGTTCCTGATGTTTTGGGGTTGCTTTGCGCCTCGGCACTGGACTGCTTGCCGTGTGCATGGCTTATAAAGTTGAAGACTCCCACCAAATTTTTCAGCATAAGTGGGCTCAGTGTAAAAATGGGGTCTCCATCAGAGGTCAGGGGTCTTCCAGCGGACAAGACCAAAAAAAAAACTTCAAAAGCACTATAAATGGTTTGAGAGAAAGCACTGGAGCTTTTAAAGTGGCAGCAATGGTCGACCTGCCCCATAGAACACTGTGGAGAGATCAAAAAATTAGCAGTTTGGGGGGGGGCCCCTTCAAACCCTCGGGGCCCCTGGGCGTTTGCCAAAAAAGAATGTTTCAAAAAATTCCCAGAGGCATTGAAGAACCCCCATTGTGGTTACGGAAGCGTTGTTCGCATTTTTTTTGGCAAAGTTGTTTTTACAGTATTAGGCTGAGGGTCCCAATACTTTTGTCCGGCTCTTTTGGAGTTTTGTGGAAATGACAATGATTTGATTTTTTTTTCATTCTTTTTTGGTTTTTTCACTGAAAGCAAAATAAAAAAAAATATTTAATACCAAAAAAAATTGAAATTGCAGTTTTTCGGAAGAAATGGTTTTATCTGAAGAATTGCGGGGTGCAATATTTTGGCCCCCATTTTTGGGCCCTCTAGGTCCAAGAGGTAAATAGCAAGGTTATTGATAAGCTAAACTTTTGTACTGTCAGCCCAAAGTTAATTTTTGAGATGGAAATAAAAAGCAATGGATTACTATAGACTGAAAAAGGACCACTCTCTTTTCTGACTCAAGGGTTGTTGGTGTGAAAACTGTATGCATTCAGGAGTGAGTGCTTCTGGAAACATGTAGTGGACTATTGGTCATATCGCTCAGTGGTTGGTGCAGTCCTAAGTGGGGCAAGATGTGGTATGTAGTAGCTTCCTCTAGAAACATAGGGAGACGTGTATGAAGGAAGGCGCTTCGAAGTGAATTGTCGAGTCTCATTTTCAGTGTATAATGCACCTGATGTATAAAAGGGGGTTTTTGTGCGTTATAAATGGAGTCAAAAAGTTCAACCCCCCTTCCCTAGGTTAGGTGCTTTTGGAACTTAGGCGCCATTTTAAAGACTTAGGTAGGTGGAAATAAAAAAAAGTCTTTAGAATAGCATGTTTGTGAATAAAAAACTATAGCACTGTTTTTTGTTGGGGGTGGACCACATGCCCCGAAAGCCCTGGCGTGGGCTTTGCTGTACGTAAAAATAAAGGGTATAGCAGCAAAAAAAAATTTCAATTAATGTAAAAAAAATTTTAAAATTTGAAAGTTTAAAAAACAACATCGTGGTTATTTAATGTAAAACTATTTTAGATTAAATATTTTATTATTAATTTTTATGTGAAAATTTTTTTTAAAAATTTTAAAATAATTTCTTTTATATAGTTTGATAATTATCGAAATACTTGTTATTATTTTACGGGTGAAAGTTGAAAAAAATAAAGGACATTTTTATCCTTTTAAAGCAAATCTAGCCCCCTTCATCTCCAGGTAGGCAGACCACAATAGGTCTGCTTTTTTCGAGCAGAGACCCCTTGTTTTGGAAACCCACATTCGATGTGTTCTAATATTTGTGGTGCGACCCCGCCCCCAAAACGCCCCCCTTTTTAGAAGCTTTGAAAGTGTTTAGTCTTACGAATAATGCCCATAATGCATCATGAGGGCATTAGGAAAATATAGACTGCCAAATTAGGCACATTTTATCCGAAAAGGGTAAAAAACCCAATCTTACAGTCTCCCCTAAATATGGAAAGTTGGTTAAAGCTGAGAATTTGGGTACAAAATGTAAAAGGCTGTGCACATTAAAAAAATTTCTTTGAAAACGTAACTAGGTGCAACTGAAAAGGCAATGTTTACTCTAATACTTAAAACAGTGGCAACTAAAGACTAAGTAAAACCTCAAAGGGTTTTAGGAATATAGGAAATGCATTTCTGCTAAAGGAAAATATGAAAAAACCCGGGACTCTTAGTTTACGTATTTTATCAAAGATTGTATTAAGCTCACCTCCCAAAACGTCAGGGGTTTCCCCGGAGGGAGTCCCCACACTAAAAAGTGTTACCCTTTAAAAGGAGTCCATTCGATGCCCTTTCCCCCCCGGGGATAGGAACCTGCAATTTAATTATCCTGCACTGTTTAAAAAAGGTGGTGAGTGCAGCAAGCCCCAAAGGATTGCCATTTCAAATGATACAAAAATTAAAGGTGTGCACACTAAAAATATCTTTGAAAACGTAAGCATGGGGCACACTGAAAAGGCAAAAGTTTACATCAATACACTTGTCTTTAGTGTGCCAATGTTTATGTATTAGTGTAAACTATTGCCTTTTTGTGTGCACCCTTTCTTCGTTTTCAAAGTATATTTTTTTTGTGCACAGGGCCCTTTTACATTTTTTAGTCTATTTTAGGATGGCAATCTTTTTGGGTTTCTGATCAGCCAAACCTTTTTTTAAATAGGCAGGATAATTCAATTGCGGTTCCATCATCCTGGGGGAAATGGGATCTGAATGGACCTAGTAAGGTAAAAAGTTTTAGTGTAGGGACTACCTGCTTGGGAAACCCTTGACGTTTTGGGAGGTGGCCCTTTAAAACAATTTTGATCAAATACTTTTAAAAAGGTCCCGGTTTTTTATTTTTCCTTAGCAGTTAAAAGCCCTTTCTTATTTCCTATATACCTTTAGGTTTTATTAGTCTTTTGGTGCCTTTTATTTTGTATTGAAGCAACTTGGGGGTGACTGAACTCTGGGAAAAATGTGGTTGCTGCACGTCCTCCAGGTCCAGTTTTTAGACTATATCAAGTTAAAAAGGGGGTTTTCTCACTAATTGAATTATCTACCTCAGTTTTCTTGGCTTCACTTTGAAATTCAGGGGTGTTTTGGTTCTAGGGTGCAGTAGAAGCCCGGTCTGTTGCTTGCAAAAAGTGCTGGCAGCCTATCATGAGAGCTCAAAACAGGGTCTATGCTTAGCGCTTGGGAGTGTGCAGCCTTAAGAGGGGATATTCAGAATAGGTAGGAAATGTTAAGGACATTATTGCAAAGTGACTTTTTTTGCAAGTCTTTAAAAATAAAAAAAAACCTTTTAGTGAGGGCAACCCCTTTAACAACTGTTCTACTGTTCTTCTGTTTAGGAGCAAGTTGCCCATCTAAAGTACAGAGAACCATTACCCTGCTGTTCCTCTTCTAGCGACTGTAGCTATTACGCTGGTGTATCACTTAATGTGACAGTAATCAGAAATATTGCTGTGCTGAGTGACATCAATAAATATTTTCAGTTTTTTAACCCAAAAAGTTCTGTAAAATTTTAGGCAGGGGCAGATTTATGTAAAAAATGTTTTTGCCCATCCCTTGCATTTTATAAAGGGGAATTTTTTATTATTTTTATAGGTATAATTAGTATTTTCCCCAAAGGGGCTCACTTTGTTTGTGGCAGTTTTGCGAACTTTCCAAATAATCAGGGGTTCAAGATGTCCCAAACATAAATCCCATTAAAGTCTATGTAGGGAAAATTGTAGATGTGTGTTCTGGCCTTTGGGAAAGCATTAAAACAGTCAAAAAGCCCTTTAATTGCATGGGGTTTTCGGTTTAGCAATTTAAAAAAATACCATCCCTAACTTTAATCCTACTCCTTTTCCAACCTTGACCCCAAATGGAGCTCCAATCCAAACCATAACCAAAATGCGAGTTCCATCCTCAACCTATTGTTAAAGGGGTTGTCTCACCATGTTTTTTCACAGAGCCCCAGCCGCTTCAAGTATACTTCCCGATTAGGCTGGGGGGCGGATCTAAGCGGACGGGTATCAACTATGCTATTCCTAGCTGATCCCGATAGAGAGACATTAGAGATGCTTAGTCTAAACATTAGTGCAAGGCTACAGAGATCTAAGGGCTCATCCCCACGGCACTGGACAAATACCGGTCGGTTTATCTGACCGGTATTTGTCCGGTTTGTGTGCAGTGCAAGCGGCCGCGGGGGACAGCTTTTCTCCGCGATGAGCCCTCCTCCTTCACATTGGCTTGCACATATTCCATCTGAAAAACAGACAGAAGATTGTGCAAGCACAACCCTTTACCGGCGGCCCGCGGGCGCAAAAAGCCGCCAGGCGGAAAATCCGCGCAGTATGGACTGCTGCACGGGTTTTCCATAGAGCCCCGCTGTGCTCGTTTGCGGACGGTTTTTCAGACGGTCTGCAAAACCGTAAACCGTCTAAAAAACTGTCCGCAAACCCGTGCCGTTGGGACATGGCCTAAAGGTTTAAAGTTTGTCAGTAAGAAACATAAAGAAGCGCTCTTGCTGATAACAAACAACATCCCAGCCACTGCTGCTAGAGCCTGTTACAGCAGAGAAAGGTGGTCAGTAACCTAGAGAAGCTTGTGTACACAAGCAGGAGATAAGAACTGTTCTAGCTCTAAAAAAAATAAGCAAAATCAGAACAGCAATGTATTGGTAATAATCTTTATTTATCTTTGTCTACATTTTTAAAGCTAATGAATGGAAATCATGTTTTTTGTGGGGGAGAGGGTTTGGGGGGTTAGCAAATTCTGGTCTAGGCTGACCAATGAACAGTGACCTAAAACTGAAGTGCTGCATTAGTTAGGATCCACTGTGGCCAAAAATGCATATAAAAAATGAGTATGAATCTATCCCAAATTAGTTTTCTTACTGATAGTAGCAAAGTATTTAGACATGGCTAACTCCTGTTTGTGCTGCTAAACTACAAATCCAATTCTGCATACATGGATTTTTCTGTACTCATTTGTCTGATAAGTCACCCAACTGAATTTCTTCCCTAGATGATTGACAATGTAGCTTTTTCCCTGGGCAAAAGTTTTTTTTGTACACACGTCTGATTTATTGCTTGTTTGCTTGACACCATGCTGTATCGTACTTCCAGCTTTGTTAGGATTCCTTTACACTGTGTTTGCAGAGTACATTTCTCATATGTGATGGGAGAGGCTCCAAGCAGGTATTTTAAATGTATCCGTGAATCCCCATAGGCCTAGCAGAGCCCAGTGGGGTCAGTGTCCTTTTGGCCTCTTCAAATGGTTAAAGACAAAAGGAATCAGATGATTGATGAAAATTATTTGATGTGGAAGGAAGAGGTAGACAATATAACGCTGGGACAGTGGCAAAGCTCTTTGAAATTACCTCAAAAACATTGAAAAAATTGGCCTCTATAGGGTGTCCCAGCAATTCAATATCCATATGGTGTACAATATTACCAAAATATTAAATCAGTCTAGCACGCTTAGATATACAACTGTAGACGCCAACTGGACACATATGACACCAAGGTATCCCATTTTTTATTGTAACTGTTTTGACATCAATTATAGAATTGGAGAAATATGTAAAATCTCTTTTAATACAGTTATTTATTTACATGAGTGCAAAGTGGGATTAGAAGAACATTTTAATGGATTTAGGGGTTTTAGTGATGACAAGAAGACTCATAAAATATAAAAAAATCGCAATATTTGGAAACATATATAGATGTGCCAGTACGTCCTTATATCAAAACATTCCCACTGTGTATATTATTTCCGAAGAATTTATATAAGAACAGTCTTGCTTCACGGTTAGCAGTCCATATAAACCAGGGTATGATGAGCACTTGCTTCAAACTTGCTACTGCTACAGATGGCTACAGCAAGCGCTCCTCATACCCTGATTTAAAAGGACTGTTAACCAAGAAGCAAGACTTCTTATATTTATGAGTCAATTTGCCCCTTTTATACCAAAGAATCACAGATTTTATACTTGTATGAAATTTGCACAAATAAATTTAAATTTATGTTTATATCTGAGTGAACTATTGTTGGAAGTCTATTGAAAAGGATAAAAATTCTTTGGATGTAATATACGCAGCGGGTATGTTTTGATGTATACATGTTCATATATGTAGAGAGGGACCTCCGTATGCCGCTGAGCCTGAGCTGTAATTCATATGCTAGTGTGCATTTATGTTGAATAGGTTCCGGTATGTCCTGGCAGCAATAAGGGAGTATGGAGTGGGATCACTCCCTGAGCTCGCTCCATGTGCAGTTGATCCAAGCTGTTAGATACAGCAGGAATCTGAAACTAGAGGCAGGGATCACAGATGTTTCTAATCCCGGCCATTTACCCATTTAGATGCCGCAGTAAGCGGGACATCTAAATGGTTATTATATACTGGTATAGGATAAAATTTCTATATAATATATTCAGAATTGTGGCTTTTGGGTCATCCTGTCTTCCTGAAAAATTAAATAAAACGTAATAAAAAAGTTGCACACACTCAAAATTGGTACCAATAGAAACTAGACCTAACTCTGTAAAAATGAGCCATCACACAGCCTTACCAAAGGTAAAATCAAAAAGTTATTGATCTAAGAAAACTAAGGGCCACATGTATGAAAACTGTCTAGGTCTAAAACTTTCCTTGTTCCCCATAGCAACCAATGAGAGCTCCCCTTTCAATTCATATAGTGCTTAGAAAAAATTAAAGGAGAGCTCGGATTGCTTGCTATCGGCAACAAAGAAAGTCTTAGACCAAGACAGTTTTCACACATGTACCCCTATATGTTTGTTATTGTCAGAATCATACCAACCTGTAGAATACAGATAACCTGTCAATTATTTTCCTCAATGAACCCCTCCACCCCCCAAAAAAATAAGAAAATTCGCAGTTGTGTTTTTTTTCCCAGTTCCACTGCACAAGGAATTTCTTTTGACTCCCAAATGCATTACATGATACATTAAACTGAAAAATTAAATAATACAAATCGTCCCGCAAACACAAGCCCTAACATTACTCTTTTGACAGAAAATTAAAATAATGATGTGGCTTCAGAAATGTGAGGAGTAAAGGAAAATTTTAAAATAATATATTGTATATACAAAAATCCATACAAATAGCTATAAAAACAATTTTCTATGAATAATGCCTTTTAAATAAGGGTCATACAGTTACAACATGATACCACTATACAAGCAGCAATTATTATCACCATACTGATACTGCACAAAGCAGTATATCAAGACCAATATTATCAAGTTATTATCAAAGATACCGCTATACAAAGACTAAATAATACCACCACATCATGACCACATAGTGACTATATAATACCACTATACTGTTCCTGAATATAAACCATTGTTATCACTACTACCAATTTTACCGCCAAATAGTCACCAAACAGTGAAAAATGCCAGTGTACACAGGCACTCTGCAGACATATATTACTGTCATACTATGACTAAGAGCCCTTTGTGGCTCAAAATGCATCAGCCTTTTAACATTTCTGTGCTTATGTTAATGCTGTAATTCTTGCCAAGCGTCCGGCCCGGACTATTGGAACAGAATGCTGTCTTTTCTTTCCTGTTATCATATATTAATGTCATACCGTGATCATATGGGGGCAGATATCAGTTGTACTCAGAGTCTGCAGACATGTAAGCGCTTACAGTGCAGTTCCATCCAGTGAGTCACAGGTGATGTCTTCTATGACTGGAGTCATTCACTTTCCCTTTTCTTCTATATCCGTTCCACACCGCCATGATGACTTCTTCCAGCCACAACTCAGCTCTGCAGAATTTACCAAACAAATATCTTAGAACTCTCACTTTTCCAGCACCTCCCTATTCATTCTCACCTGTACAGTATGTGTAAACTTTGCATGGGGTGATAGATGAAGGGAGTTTATGGGGTTATGTATTTTGCGCTGGTACTTGGTCACATAACACAATGGTGGGGGTAGAGTCGGGAGAGGAGGTGTAGGTCACAGCTTACAGACGCAATCTTTTTAAAGGAAATATAGGGCCAACCCCCTGGAGATGTGCTGTGGCCGTGGCTCATACCACCCAGTATCATATTTTGCAGCCTGAAGTCCATCCCTTGCACTCGTCAGTAAAGCAGCATGACCCTGAGGGGCTGCAGAGGATGGAGTTTAGTAATGTCATGTTTTGCAGTATTTCTATTTTTCTACAGGTTCCTTCTTTTGGATTATGTTGGATTTGTTGGACTACATCAGACCAACATTGGATCTATTTCTTTAATAAAATAGCTGGTGTTGAGGAGTGTTTATTTCAATTAAGTTTTTTTGTCTGTTGTTTCTGTGGTTTTTTTTTTTATTCCACCATTAGTAATGGAATTGTCTGCTAGATGCCACTTTATTATTATTGCTGGGGCTTGGTGTCAGCCAGCAGTGTTTTTCATCATCCCATGGCTGCCCCAAACCCCTCTCACTATTGCCTCAGTTCCCAAATCACCATGGGTACAGGGAAGAGCCGGGTTACCAGAAGTGTAACCTATAATGTGAGGGTCCACTTTGGGGGCAGCTGCAGGCTGTTATTTTTAGGGTGGGAAGGAACCAATATCCATGAACCTTTCCATCCAGCAGCTGATTTCACCTTGGTTGGATATGAAAAAGGAGGGGAACTCCACATCATTTTTTTTAAATAATTTGTTTATTGAAAAATCTAGAAAAAAACTGATAATAAAAAAAAAAACTATGTGGGGTTCCCGACTATTTTTTCATAACCAGCCAAGGTAAAACCGACAGCTGCAGCCTGATTCTATCTGAATGGAAATGTCCATGTTTGTTAGGCCTTTCCCATCCTAAAAATATCAGCCTACTGCCATGGTAGGCAAGGTTCATCACATTAGATGGTCCACTTCTGACCATAACTCGACTCTTCCCACTACTCCAGGTGTGTGAGAATGGGTTTGTTTCAGCCTTGGAATGCCAATAAACACCGCTAACTGACACCAAGCCCAAGCAATAGTAAAGGAGATACATCTGTCAGACGACACCTACTAATGGAATAGATAATTTAAAAAAAAACACAAAAACAGGAAAAAACACTTTATTTCAAAACTCCCCAACACCAGCCTTCATTAACCATTTAATTACACTTACCAGTTCGGCCGTCTGTAGTATTTAGAGCACTCAGTGCTCTGCTAAGGAGAGGGGACAGAGCTTTGCGGCTTTGCCCTCTCCTCCTAGTATGACCCTTGGGGCTGGGGTGCTGCCATTTTGACAGCATCCTACATGTGTTTTCAGAAGAACACAGGGGCATTTTGGGAGGCTGGGATCTAACCTCCCCAAATGCCCCTTCATTCACTGCTGCAGAACTCTGCAGCCCTCACTGCCTCAATGATACCTCCGCAACTTCCCCCCAAACCCGGTGCCACCATACAGAGCTCTCGACCCCCTGAGATGAGCGTAACATCGCTAAGGGGCAGAGGGGAGGGTGACAGGTAAGTGGTTGAGACTGGAGTTGTCTCTGGTTTCAGCTATTGAAACAGGTGCTGGCTGTAACTTGCAGCCGGCACGTGCCATGTATGTGGAGCAGGCTCAGGTCATGAGCCCTTTCCACACAGTATCTCACAAAGTTGAATACACCCCTCACATTTTTGTAACTATTTTATTGTATCTTTTCATGGGACAACACTGAAGATATGATACTTTGATACAATGTAAAGTAGTCAGTATTTGGTGTGCCCTTAAAATAACTCAGTTACAGCCATCAATGTCCAAACCGCCAGTAACAAAAGTGAATGCCCTCCAACGTGAAAATGGACAAATTGTGCCCAAAGTGTCAATATTTTGTGTGATCACCATTTTACAGTACTGCCTTAACGCTCTTGGGCATGTAGTTCACTAAAGCTTCACAGGTTGCCACTGGAATCCTTTTCTGCTCCTCCATGATGACATCACTGAGCTGGTGGATGTTAGATACCTTACACTCCTCCACCTTCCATTTGAGGATGCCCCACAGATGCTCAATAGGGTTTATGTCTGGAAACATGCTTGGCCAGTCCAGCACCTTTACCCTAAATTGTCTTTAGCAAGGCAGTAGTTGCCTTGAAGATGTGTTTGGGGTCGTTATCATGTTAGAATACTGCCCTGTAGCCTAGTTTACAAAGGGAGTGCATCATGCTCTGCTTCAGTATGTAATAGTTCATATTGGCATTCATGGTTCCCTCAATGAACTGTAGCCCTCCAAATCCAGTAGCACTCATTCAGCCCCAAACTATGACACTCCCACACCATGCTTGACTGTAGATGTACCGTGTATACAGCCCAGCCATCGGCGTCCGGACACTGACAGGCTGACCCTCCTTCACACTTTTATGTCTATTTAGAAAGACAATCTCTGGATATGACACTGAGCATGTGCGTTCAACTTCTTTGGTCGATCATGATGAGGCCTGTTTTGTGTGGAACTGCTGTATGGTCTTAGCCAGCATGCTACAGCTCAGTTTCAGGGTTTGACAATGTTCGGATAATCTAGACCATCTTTAAATAGAGCACCAATTCTTTTTTTTTTTTCAGATCCTCAGACCGTTTTTGCTATGAGATGCCATGTTAAACTTCCAGTGACCAATGGGAGAGAGATAACACCAAATTTACTGTTCTCCATTTACACCTGAGACTTTATAACACTAACGAGTCATATGACACAGTGGAGGGAAAATGGCAAATTGGGCACAATTTTTCCATTTTCACTTATGGGTGTACTCACTCTTGTTGCCAGCGGCTTAGACATTGATGATTGTGTGTTTTATGGGTTATTTTGAGGGCACACCAAGTTTACACTGTTATACAAGCTGTACATTGACTATTTTACATTGTATCAAAGTGTCATATCTTCAGTGTTGTCCCATAAAAAGATATATTACAATACTTACGAAAATGTGAGGGTTGTACTGACTTTTAAGAGATACTGTTTAATACAAGTTTACCAAAATGGGAGGGGCATACTCACTTTTGTGAGGTACTGCATATACCCACTCTACTAACAGGCAGCGGTAGGCCACCTGCCTACCCATCGTCCTGGCCCTGATAGTCAATGATTAAATGTAGACATTTAGGGCAACATGCATGAAATTTGGCATGTTAACGCCAAATTTCATGCGCGTAATAATGGCATAGAATGCGCCTGATTTATGAACCCGCTCTACTGCGGGTCATAAATCAGGCACATTCTAGTGCTAGGTTGACATTTCTGGATCAGGTATACCACCTTGAAAATGGTATACTTGTTCCAGCTGTAATACGTCTAGAAATGCCGTAGTGAAACTATAAATATGTAGCTTCATTACGGTTCCTGTGCACCCCACCTCCCGCACGCCCCCGAGATCGGTCACATTACAAATGCCACGGGCGCTATGTAATGCGCCTGATATTGACGTGCGGGAGATTTAAAATGCATTAACGGGGCTGTGTCTGATATCGGGCTGAAAAGACCCCAGATATCAGGTGCAGCCCCATTCATATATGTCGCCCCTAATAAAAGGTAGTAGGATCCCTCTGGAGTGGTAATTAAAGGGAAATCTAGCAGCTCTCTCCATCCCCCTATAGTTGTTAAAGGTGTCAATTTTCCTTACCATGACAAAAAAAATATACATGTCCTTTTGGCAGGAAGATAGCTGGTGGCTAAACAAAATGTTTAGATGACAAGTCCCTCACGGTTATGGCCATATTAAATGTACTTCTTTAGTTTTTATTTTAGCCTGAATAATTTGTATTCAATTTCAAATACAGAAGTAAACACTCTTAGCCATACTAGTCAAACAATAAAGGCGAATATAAACATTACAAGAAATATGCAGATGGCAGAATCACATGTCACAAGGCCAATCTCAGGAAAGAATAATGCATGTGGCATTGCATTAGTTGAAGCTTTTTTGGCACTCATATTCATTTTCCATTAGTCAAGAAACATAAAAGGTAACTGTTATCTTCATGTCTCACAACCGATTCCAATGTCCTACTCTGGTAAATATGACATTAAAATCAAAAGCAGTGAAAATCTACACTAACAATGAATTTAAACATTAAGGGACAAGGGATAATAAGGGAGCAGTAGAGGATTCAGTGATGTTTATGATACATTTACACACAGCACATTTGCTGTAGGAGTATCAACAATTCCTCAGCACCACAGATTTTTGTGCAAAAGTTAGTTGTATTTATTAGATTACAAGTAAAGCAGACAGTTCTCCATTGTATGAAAAATTCATAAATAAGGCAGTATGGGTAGTCCAGACTAGAAGAACGTTTTTGGCCAAATGGCCTTCTTCGGTAGTGTCTGGAAGGCACTTTGTTACATAAGATTGGTGATCCTTCCATGTGCACCCCAGCATTCACAACCATAAGCCAAAAGGAGTGCTGCATCTTCCTTGACTAATTTGTTGTAGAAGTGTCCTGGTAAGTATGTGAGCATGCAAGCCCTACTACATAAAATCAAAATAAATTACAAGCCAACTTCGGAACATTGAGCGTCTGGGGATCCACTTGGCAAATAAGGTTCAATGTGCATAAATGTAAAGTTGTGCATATGGGTAGTAACAATCTGCCTGCATCGTATGTCCTTCAGGGAGAGAAACTGGGAGAGTCACTTGTTGAGAAGGACCTAGGTTTACTTGTATTTCATAAACTACATAATCTGCAATGCCAAGCAGCTGCTGATATTGTCCTACATGAAATGAGGCATCAACTTGAGGGGCAGTGATGTAATAGTAGCACTTTTCAAAGCATTGTCATGGCCTCATCTGGAATACGCAGTTGATATCCTGGTCACTAGTTCATAGATAGAATGGAGCTGGATAAGGTACAAAGATGAGCAACTAAAATGATAAGTTTAGGCATAGCAGATAGGACTAAAATTTTTACTTTTACTTTCTGAAGAAAAAATAGATAAATTAGGGGAAGTGATTACTTGTATGGGCAATGTATGTACTTATACAAGTACATACATTGCCCATACAAAACATAGACTAAATAGTTGTTTCATATAGAACCCCATCAAAGAGACAAAGGTGCACTCCCCCCGAAATCTTTTTTTCTCCAGACAATCTCCAAAGCTGTACATCTTCTTTATCATTAGAACTGTGAATAAATGGAACAGTAGCTGGTCATAGCAGGAACATAATAAAAATAATATTAATTCCTGTTGAGGAGGAACATTTTTCCTTTTTAGGGCAGATTAATTCATGCCTTAGTTTTTTTTTTTATCTTCCTCTGAATTAATATGTGGAAACAGAGTTCTATGGTTACCCATACCCCTCCCTTTTAACATCTTCTCCCCACCCTTGGTTGATGTACCTCTTTTCTACAGGACTCTGTAAATATGTAACTGAAAATCCATTCTATATATCTCACTGGAGTTGTATGTGCAGTATGTAAAGAAATTTGTGCAAGGACCATTCAGATGACTGGGTGAATGGGAGGGTCAAAAATTTTCTGCAAAAAATCTGACACTTGTGGACATAACCGTACAGAAATGGTTGGAAAACATATTCAGGTTGCAAAAAAATTCTGTATTGTGTTCTATACATCTATAATGGGGCACTGTGGTCACACTCCTCTCTTTGTATCACTTCTTTCACAGGATTTTTCATAGTGTTGCACATGCATATTTGCCAAGAAGTTCCACAAACCTGACTGAAAATGGGTCAGGTCTTATGACACCCCAAATAAAGGTTGGCATCTTGGGGGTATTTCTAGGCATTCCGTTGATAGGGCTTAAAGGGGTTGTCTCATCTCAAAGTTTCATAGGATGCATGAATGAAATAATGCTGCTTTGCTCTGTCACTTCCTGGTCAAGTTGTCTGTAATTAGCATATGAGCTCAATGTATTCAGACCTCTGATAATTAGATAAATCTCATGCTGTCAGGACCAGGGAAGCTTCTGAGTAAAGTAAACAGCAGTAATTACTGGCTTTTGTAAAAAAAAACGTCTTCATTAAGCGAACCCTACATGTTGAAAGCTGATATTTGTAGCGAGACAACCCCTTTAAATTTCCCTATTTTAGTGATTTCAATGTTGGTAAGTATGCAGGGATGCAAGTTTAGTTACATCTTAAAGGGACAAGCCTATACTGGTTGAACTTTGTCTTCTCTGTCTGTTTATACAGACCTCTAGTAATGCTTGGCTGTTACCATTAAATCACTGTTATAAATAATCTGTATATGGGGACAGAAGGGAACTCATATGACACGCTTATTTTAGATATCCTGAATGACACAGAACATCTTTTTCATAGGCATACTGTGCTCAAGAATTAATACAAAATTTATGTTTCCGTAAATATACAATTATTATATATTGTCCATTCCAGAAAGATCTTGAATAGGCTGTATATGCAATAGAAACAGGGATCTAGAAATATTGAAACTGGAGATTTTCTGCATAGAAATAAAAGAAAAAAATTACATCAAGAATACGAAAAAACTATTAGATAACTACAAGAAACATTCCTGTTAAAGTGTCCAAACTTTTAAAGATTTCAGATTCACTATGTTCAGAAGATAACTAGTAATTGTACATAATTTTCAGGAATATGTTGTTTTTGAGGTTAGTATATATGTTTAGAATATATTTATGTATTCAGGAATTATACCATTTGTCTTTGTAACTAAAGCAGAATAGACATACATGCAAATCGCACAAGCAGGCTTCAAGTACATGCTTTAATAAATGACTCCTAATGCCCAGAAATTCTTGGCATGACAAGGGTGAATAACAACCAATATTTCAATTGGCCAGAAAGGGTAGGAGTTGCTCCAAAAAGCAAACCTTACACTCTCATGTGCATTTCTGTAGAATAAAAACCATGTAATAAGCCTGATTCTGAAATACTAAAAAAAAATGAACCGAGTTACTGAACCAATTGCAGCTTATCTAAAACAAATGAGAATTCTACAGATTTCGAGCATTCAGCGCAGATTTTTATGATTGCTTTATTGACCATAAAATAAACAAGTCATAAAGGTAGTGGGACAGTCAGTTGGATAACTCATTGATATCTGCTTCAGATATTGTCCAAAACAACACTAGGAAGAAGATCGAACAGCTAGAATTATGGTACAGAGTAGTATTTTATACATAAGGATATGATAAGATGAGATAGATTTGTTTCCATTCATCTTGGGGGGTTTGGGTTTGCAAATCGATTTTCACCTACTCTGTTCAGATATAAGGAACGGTCTTAGAAATTTCCACAGCAGATCTACCACATGTGAACATAGTCTTATGGTCTTTGCTAAGATAAGATAAAAAAATGAACAATTGGTAATAATCTTGAAGATAACTGGCCTCCACTCTGAGCAAATTCAGACAATAGAACGGCTGAGAATAGAATACATTAGAAAAGGCTGCGTAAAAACCAGTTGGACATGAAGGGGCTTCATCCGAATGATGACAGAACTGGTGGTAATGTGATGAAATGTATAAATGATGTATAAATTATCTGCTATTTTAAAACTGACATTGACTGACTAAAATCTTAAATGTTCTTTGATTTCAGCAACCACACATCCTTTTCTTTTATTCTAAATGCTGGGAACAAATGACTATATATAATGATTGGTTTTATAGATACGTATATTGAAAGGAAAAGTGAATAACCTTGATTATCTCCTGAATGGCAATTGTCAAGGGGTAGAATATACTATATTAAGCAGCAAGTCAATAATTAGTTATTATAGCTGATCTAAGCGACTTTGACAAGGTTTCATTGTAAATGGTTTAAGACACATGACCAAGAGTTCAAGGTGTTTACATTGCATCCACATTTGTGGGGCATGCTAGAAAACCAAATCAGATCCACTGAGCCACTACTTCCTAAATTTCAGGACTGCCTGCAAAAATCATGGTGACAGATACCATAGAACGCATTATAAAATGTTGTGGAGTCCATGCCTCAAAAGGTCAGCGTTCTATCGATGGCTCAAGGGGAACCTACACTTAGGGATACATGTATGAAAGGGTTTTTCGCCCTATTCTGGCGTAAAATGCGCCAAAGTGAGCGGTGTGCAATGTTTGGCGCATTATATTAGCATTGTTCTACAGACCCGATACTTTTTCATGCGCCAGGCATGTGGGGGCGTTCTGGGGATGTTATGTCACACCACATTTGAACTATTAGATACATATATGAATGCAGGTCTGCAAAACTAGGTGCATTACTGCTCGAACAGGCAGACCTATTTCAATGTGTTCTGCCTGAGCTTGAGGAGTCGAATTGGAGCTATATTTGCTGTTAGGGCAAAAAATGTCCATTATTTCTTAACTTATACCGGTACAAAAATAAAAAGTAATTTATGATAATTACCAAACTATATAAAATTAAATGATATATTTTTTATCATATATCATTAATATAAAAATATATAATATCCCAAAATATTAAAATATCTCCAATTAAATGTATTTAAAATTAATAGAATCTAAAATTCATTTTAAATTTAAATAACCCACTGACCTATATTTTTATGAATTATGTTACAAATGAAATGTTGTTCAGATTTCTATTTTTTAATACATTAAATGAAAGTAGTTTTTTATCAGATGGTGATCAGTGTTGAAATTTATTTTTGCTGCTCTCACCCTTTATTCTACCTACGGCAACAGCCTGTGGTCCACCAAGCCTGTGATCCACCAAGCAAGATCACTACCATAGTTTCTATTCACTGACATGCTATTCTAACGACTTTTCTTTTATTTATAGCCCATCTATAGCCGATACACATGTCTGGCGCATTAGTAATGCGACAAAATTCCGTAATGCGGCAAACACACAGGCGAGGCGCGCCGAACTTTAGATGTCATTTATGAGCGCGCAAAAAACACTCCCATAGATTCAGACCCATTTTACACTGAAAAATAGACGTGCAAATCCACTTCAACTCGCCTATTTGCATACATGTCTCCCTTAATGTTATGACTAATTGGTGTTTAGAATTTAATTTGGCTTGTTTTGCATCTATAGAACCTGGGCATCCTGCAGACATTGAGTCAACCATATAACCAAACAAGAAGAAAAGAGACACACTATAAAAGCACACACCCAAATAAATGAGGAATAAAAACTTAGGGCTACATGTATGAAAACTGTCTAGGTCTAAAATTCACATTGTTGCAGACAACAACCAATCAGAGCGCTCCATTCATTTCATATAGTGCTCTGGAAAATGAGAGGGGCTTTCGGACCCCTTAAGAGACAGTGGAAATCCTGCTTACCCTTCCCATATATTTTGACAGTATTCCCTGTATCAGTGAATGTACAGAGCAATATGTCAATCACCGTATGTGGGTGAGATCAGCAGTACTTTCAGTTTCACTTTTATAGATTTTCTTCTGCTTTTTACCCAGAAATCCTGCCACAAATCGTATAACCCTATATATCACAGAGCTCAGCTTCTCTCCTCTATCATATAACCCTATATATCACAGAGCTCAGCTCCTCTTCTCTATCATATAACCCTATATATCACAGAGCTCAGCTCCTCTTCTCTATCATATAACCCTATATATCACAGAGCTCAGCTCCTCTTCTCTATCATATAACCCTATATATCACAGAGCTTAGCTTCTTTCCTCTATCATATAGCCCTATATAGCACAGAGCTCAGCTTCTTTCCTCTATCATATAGCCCTATATATCACAGAGCTCAGCTTCTCTCCCTCTATCATATAACACTATATATCACAGAGAACAGATTCTCGCCTCTATCACACAACCCTCTATATCACAGAGCTCAGCTTCTCTCCTCTCATATAACCCTATATATTTTAGAGCTCAGCTTCTTTCACTCTATCATATAACACTATGTATCACAGAGTTCAGCTTCTCTCCCTCTATCATATAACTCTATATATCACAGAGATCGCTTCTCTCCCTCTATCATATAACTCTATATATCACAGAGATCAGCTTCTCTTCTCTATCATATATCCCTATATATCACAGAGCTCAGCTTCTCTCCCTCTATCATATAACTCTATATATCACAGAGATCAGCTTCTCTCCTCTATCATATAACCCTATATATCACAGAGTTCAGCTTCTCTCCCTCTATCATATAACCCTATATATCACAGAGCTCAGCTTCTCTCCTCTATCATATAACCCTATATATCACAGAGCTCAGCTTCTCTCCCTCTATCATATAACTCTATATATCACAGAGATCAGCTTCTCTCCTCTATCATATAACCCTATATATCACAGTTTTCAGTTTCTTCCCTCTATCATATAACCCTATAATCACAGGCTCATTTCTCTCCTCTACATAAAACCCCAGTATTCACGAGTCAGCTTCTCTCCCTTATCATATAACCATTTCACGAAAATCAGCTTCTCCCCCTTATCAATAACCAGGCTCGGAATGGCCGCCGGGGGATGGGTGAACCCCCCGGTAGGGCCCCCCGACGCGGGGGCCCCGGAGGCAGTGCCGTCGCCCCCGGGGGCCCCGGCCGCGCAACCGGTCACAAAACCCCATACCTGTTCCCGGGGTCCGAGCCCCGGCCCGGGAGGGGGGACTAATATCCCCCCCCGGGCTGCACGGTTTTAGCGGAGCGCAGGGGAAACTATTTTGCTTTCCATGACTCCCTGGCGGGCTAAATGTTGGGGCCGGCGGGGATTTTCGGAGGGGCCGGGGGAGGGGGGGGGGGGGAGGAGGGGGAGCGGAGGGGGGGGGGGCGAGGAAAAGTGGCTTTTTTTTTTTTTTTTACTCCCCTAAAGGGCCCTGGCTAAGGGGAAGGGGGGCCCGACTAATGGAAGGGGCCCTGGCTCCTAAAGGGGGGCCCTGACTAAGGGAAAGGGGGCCCTGGCACCTAAGGTGGGCCCTGAAAAGGGAAGGGGGGCCCTGGCTCCCAAAAGGGGGGGCCCTGACAAAGGGAAAGGGGGGCCCTGCTACCTAAAAGGGGGGCCCATAATGGGGGGGGGCCCTGCTACCAAAAGGGTGGGCCCGACAAAGGAAGGGGGGGCCCGGGCACCAAAAAGGGGGGGGCCCCTACTAATGAAGGGGCCCGGGCTACCAAAAGGGGGGGCCCGACTAATGGAAGGGGCCCGGCCCAAAAAGGGGCCCTGGTAATGGAAGGGGGGGCCCGGGCCCCAAAAGGGGGGGCCCTGACTCCCTAATAGGGGCCCCCTGGCTCCCTAAAGGGTGGCCCTGGCAACAAAAGGGGGGGCCCCCGGCAATTTAAAGGGGGGGCCCTGCTAATGGAAGGGGGCCCTGAAAAAGGGAAGGGGGCCCGGCAAGGGAAAGGGGGGCCCGGGCTACCTAAAGGGGGCCCTGGCTCCCTAAAGAGGGCCCTGACTAATGGAAGGGAGCCCGGGTAAGGGAAAGGGGGGCCCGACTCCCCTACAGGGGGCCAAAAACTGCAAAAGGGGGCCCAATACCTACGGGGGCCCTAACTACCTAAAAGGGGGCCCTGAACCAAAAAAACAAAGGGGGGCCCTGACTTCCTACACTAGCTAAAGGAGGGCCCCAACTGCCTGTAACCACCTAAATGAGACCCCCTAACTGCCTTATACCACCTAAATGAGACCCCAAACTCCTTTTTAAACCCCCTTTAAGGAGACCCCTAACTCCGTAAACTACCTAAAGGAAACCCCTAACGCCTGTCTCCGGGTAAAAATTGAGAAGCAAGCCCAAGTTGTACATTATCCCGGGGATTAGCCTCTCCCCACCCTCCAACCCCTTGGGATCCCTAGGCCTCAAGTTATGTTGTCCCCGCTCCCCCTCACCCCGGGTAGTTTGTACAGAGGTGGGAATAAGAGATGCTGGAAAATTGGGGATTCAAAGATATTTGTGTGAATTTCTGCGGGGGAAGGGGGGCCCGGGGGACAAGTCACATGGATGGGAAGGATGCAGAAGAAAAGGGAATAAAAACAATCGAGAGAAGGAAACGACTTTTCAATAAGACGCTCCGGGATTCCCGATGTCGGGGGTTATGTTACTTCATATTGGATCCGTGCGTATTCACTGTATGGATGTACCTGACTGGGGTCAACCCCTATGTCCTCTATATGGGAGTGGTGTGGGTGTTGACCTCTGTTGTTCTATATGGCGTTTTTTAGGTTTTAAAACCTAGCTGGTGTCTGACCTCATGGGTCTCATATGGGGGTGTTGAGGGTTTTCCCCGAGCTGGGGTTTTGACCTTATGTGGGCCCATAGGGGTGTTGTAGGTTATACCTGAGCCCGGTTTAACCTCAGTGCTCCATACAGTGTTGTAGGTTTACCTGATTGGTGTTGACCTTAGTGGTCTCTAATGTTGGTGTTGTGTTTTACCGACTGGGGGTTTTGACCTCAATTTTGGTCTCTAAGGGGGGTTTGTAGGGTTTTACCTGACCTGGTTCTGACTTCTATTGGTCCCATATGCAGGTTGAGGTTTTTCCTGAGCTGGTGTCTGACCTCTATGTGGCTCTATAGGGGTGTTGTAGGTTTTTAAACTGAGCTGGGGTCTGACCCATTGTCCTATGGTGGTGTTGTAGGTTAACCGAGCTGGTTTGCCTTATGTGGTCTCATTGGGGGTGTTGTAGGTTAAATCGCGTGGGGATTGTGGCAGTGTCAGTGTCCCCGATTGTAAAGGCATGTTCACACGGCTTAAAAAAGGCCGTATTCGGTCCGTAATTAAACCCCCGAAGGGGGCCAATTAGGGGCCCAAAACGGCCCATTCATTACGGTAATTCACAGTTCTATAGAGAACTATGGATTACGACTCCTCTTCCCCCCGGGGAACCGCCGGGCGGGGAGATAATTGAATGTAATTACAGCGGGGGGGTTACGCGCCGTGGGAATTTCAATCAATGGGCCGGCGAAGTGCCCGGCCCCCTGCTCAGTCCCCCCCTCCCCGCCCCCCCCCCCGTCCCCACGGGAATTTCGGGGCTAATTACGTCCCGCAATTAAGCCGTGTGAAACAAACCCAAGAGGAGGGAACCCTGACCCGTGATAGGGGTTTGACTTCTACTTTCTTGCTGGTGTTTTTTTTTAAAGGGGGTTTGGGGACCAAGGGAAACGGGAGGGGATATTTGTAGTGGCTGGGGGTGGATATGGATGGGCACTTACCCCCGTTTATGATATTTTTGACTGCAAAGTGTGCTAATTGCTATTTTCTACACAAAACGTTCTGCTTTGCACACTGTATTATGTGGTTAAAATGGGCGTTTATGTCCGAGGGCCGGTAATATTTTCATGTAAAGTAGGGGGGGCTCCCAAGATCAGTTCCCCTGGGGCCCCCGACCCCCCAGTCCGACACTCATATAACCCATATATCACAGAGCTCAGCTTCTTTTTTCCCATCATATAACCCCATATATCACAAACTCACTTCTCTCCTTCATATACCCTATATACCCGGCTCGCCCTTCCTCTATCCTTTTAAAACCCAGATATCACAGAGCTCAGCTTCTCTCCTCTATCATATAACCTATTTAAACACAATCCTCCTCCCTCTATATATAACTCTAGATATCAAAAGAGCTAGCTTCTCCCCTCATCAATCCTACCCTCAGATAGGGCAGCAAACCACTGGATTGTTCCCTTAAACTTTATGGAAAAATTTCCCCAAAATTAAAAAAAATTTTAAAAAGCCATAAAAAGGCTGAATGTATCAAAAGCATAAACAATCATATAAAGGTCAGAATGTAACCCCTAAAAAGGTACATAGCAGTATGATACAATGAATATATGATAATGGTAAATATTGCACAAAAGCCCAACAATAATGTAGTCCTTTATTGTGTAGTGCCAATCATTTTTTATCTATTATTGAATTAACCCCAGAGTATTCTAGAGTCAAAAGTGAGGCCATCTATCCAATAGCTAAAGCTTGCCTGAAACTGGATTAAGCAACAGGATAAAAATCCCAAAACCCAAAAAAACAAATCTGCAATAGAATGCCTGAAAAAGAAAAGAATCAAGGTGCTGCTAGTCCAGACCTCAACCCAATTTGAAATGCTCTAAGTTTTCTCACTACAATAATTGGCTTTTAACTTGTAGGAAAGGGGAAAAAGAAAACTATTACAAATACATTTCTTTTCTGATTTTTGCTTTTTTCGGGAAAAAAGAAGATTTTATCTCCTCGTAGAGCACACATGTTTCTCTGATTACAGTCAGTCTGTCCATGGTGAATCACTCGTGCAAGTCTTACTCTAGCAATGAACTTTGTTTACTCAACTAAATTAGAAGCTTTCCTCTTTAGGATCTGCAGTCTTGTATGTACACTTTATAGGGGCCCTGCATATTTTGGCACCCAGGGACCCAATTTTGTTGTGGCTTTAAACGTAGAATGCCCTGAAATCTATGAAACCCGTTCTACGTGGGTCAAAATTTAGCGCTTTTTTGCTAATAAGCCAATTCAGGGTAATAAACCTGTTTTTAAAGGCTCTCCTGTTCCCGCAGAAGCACTGGATTTGCCCTACAAACATTAAAAGTGTCTCGTACGGTTTTAGGGCCCCGCCTCCAGAACACCCCGATTTCGGCGCATACAAAATGCTCGGGCGTCTGTAATGCGATTGGTTAAAAATAAAAAAAACGGGCTGCGCTAAGTCTTCGGGCGAAAAAAACCCCAGACCCTTATACATTTACCCTAAAAATCTCTTGCGTTTGCAGTGTAACAGGAAAGTGGAACGCAGAGCTGATATGTCTTTACTTTATAGACCTGCCCAAACCTGAACAAAGAATTTGATTCCTAAAGCGCCTGGGGTTGTGAAAACTGCATGGTGGGAAAAAACCCCTTTAGGAATTGTGCAAAACAAACCCAATGAATGAAACACCATGTAAGAAGGGGCGGGTAAAAAATCCTCCGGGAAATATGTGACCCAAACTGATATTCAAAACAAACAATTTTCTTTTGGGTTTAAATTTTTTAAATAAACCTGTCTGGTGTAATTTATTGTTTGCTTTGTTCTGAGGTTGTATTTTGGGGTTTTCGGGGTTTGTTAAGTTAAAACCCCTAGAATTCAAGGGTGCATCTTCTTTAATGAAATATATTATCTGTACTATGATTTATATTTTATATATTTTTTATATATATATATATATATTTTATTTAATATATATAAAAGTATATATATATATTTATATATATATATTGTTTGTAGTAAAGGGTTGGAATTTGTTACTCTTATTTTAGAAACAGCATAACTTTCATTCAGTTGCTCTAGGTCCATGCTGTCACGTGTAAAACATCAGAAAACAGAGAGATTTCTCAACTGTTGCTTCCAATTTTGGGTAATTATTATTAGATAAATAATTTTTGTACATCCACCCCCAACATCCAGTACACAGTCAGGGCACACCCAACTAGACACACAAGTTGTCGGATACACAACAATAGTGTATGGAATCATCTCCGGGAAACAGGAAGAGCGGCCACTTCCTCCAGAGGAAATGTGGGAAGGCTGGCTGTATCTTTCATAGAGAACTCTGTAAATCCACACTTCTATCACAGTATTGCATAGTACATGGTGGAGCAAGAACTCCTTCAACGTGTCGTCCTCTTATACTTTTTTCAAAGACTAAAGTTTGCAAGGATCTCCAAATTTCTAACAGGAAAGTGAGGTGAGATTATTATTAGGTAAAAACTTGTAGAAACTATTTTTAGGTGATCGTTTATTCTGTAACACCACTGTATACGCCGCTATTTGGGCCTGTGGGTCGTACGCCTGGTAAACTGCTTTGTACTATATTTATGTTTCAATTTCAATTCATTTATATTCATTTATTTTTGTTACCTTAGCGGAAGTTAAGCATTTTTGTTTATTATATACTTAACCTTGTTTTTTTTTTTTGTTATAAAGCAAATATTTTTGTTTATATAAACCCCAAAAAAAACATTGTGAATAACCAAAATATAACAATTTTTATGTTCTCTAATTCACTTCAATTTTGGCCCATGAAAAATGCTAGTTGCTTTAGTCAAAAATAACATTTTGATTTAAGCCTCCTTGTAGAAAGTGATGTGGGATTTACTGGGTTTTATGTCAATAAAAAAATTTTTTAGGGTTTAAAGCTTATACAAGGGCCCCCTTACTAATTCATAGCAATTGTAGAAATTCAGCTAGTGTGGTCAATATATTATTACATTTAGGCAGCAATAGTAAAAATATAAAAATGTGCGTTACATCAAAGGGACGCAAATGGAGTGCTCAAAGGCTAACAATAGCTAGGCTCTAAAGTCAAGATGTTC
>JAODAL010025894.1:0-57772 GCA_025379985.1 Phyllomedusa bahiana | reverse complement strand
TGTGGAGGTGTGACACTAAAACCCGTAGAACCCACACATAAATTTTTTTTAGTAGGCAATCAGGAGCATTACTGGGGAAAAACAGGTAAGCCATTTTTAAAAGGGTTTACCTGACCCGAAAATGTCGCTTTTGTAGTTAGAAAGGCTAAATTTGACCCCCAGTAGAACGGTTCATAGATTCGGCGCATTCTATACTATAATGCACACAAAAAAATGGCCCTGGGCACCAAAATCTATATGTCCCCCTATTTCTTGGGGCACTTTTTTTAGCATCCCTGAATTATGGAAAAAATATAAACTGGCATCATCCCCATTTTTTTTTAAAACTCTTCATGGATTGTGAAATAACGGGACAAAAAATTTGTTTGATATCCCCCCTTAGGGCCTATTGGATAAGTTTTCCTTGTTTATTTGGGCCCATGCGTCACTTACCCTGTGATACTTTTGTGATGCTTTTTTTTTTGAACGTACGCGTGTTTTAAAAGTGTCTTTCGGGGCCCCTTTTTTGTGCTGGGAAAATCCAGTTCTTTTAATCTAATCTGTGAAGGACAGAGTATCTCTTCTTATCTCACTGTATACCACTGTGTTACATATTTGAGAATGCATAGATACCCTTTTATTGTTATCCCATGAGGAATACCCATATTATCTGGGAAGGAAACACAACCGGTTTTAATTTAAAAAACGGGTTTGTACCAGGGTTCTCCCTGGTTCTGGGGGGGGGCCCCTATCTGGACAAGTTCCTTTTTTTTAGTGTTTAGGTTGGTTTTTTACGGGTGTTTAAATTTACCCTTAACTGCCCAATTGAGGTTTATTTTCGTAGCACGCAACTGGGGGGAAACTTTTTTCCTTTTTGTGTGTGATTTTTTTTAATATACTTTGCATTTTCCACTTTTTAAGTTTAGAAGTAAAAGTAAAATTTTGCCCAGTGAATTAATCCTTTTTTCTTGACGTAACATATCTGTACATGTGGGAGATGCCAAAAAATTTTCTCTTGTGTAAAAATTTATACACAAAAAACGAGTGGAAAGTGTTCCATAAATAATGAATAATACTACTATTGACTTTAATCAATGTACTCAGATGGAAGCATCTTGCTTTATTCCATAAGGGTAATTGTCACAGGTGCTCCTGTGGCTGTTACTCCGAGCCGCTGGTGCACCCGTGTCCACGTTGTATCAGCGATTGGCGCCGCGACCCCCATGTCAGGCCGCGGCCGCACTCGCGATCCCACTCCAGGCACCTATCACTTACCTCTCCTCACTCACTGCACTGTCTCTGCTGGCCATTGGCCACGGCCCCACTCCCTAGGGCGCGCACATGCTGACCTTGTGAAATTTAAAGGGTCAGCCGTGGTAAATTTGGTTAATTTTCCGGCGTTTGGGCTATTACCCGCGTTCTTATTCCCTTTTGCCCTAGCCTATGGAGAAAAATGTTCAAAAAATTTTTTCCCGTTTTCCGTTTTTTTCGTTCCCATTTGCCTCGTCCTTGACCACAAACCTTTGCCGCCTGTCCTGACCTTTTCTGCCTGTGCCCGACTACGAGTTTGCTTCACGATTTTGCACCACGCCACCACTCAACTGCCACCACAAGCAAGTCGCGTCAGAGGTAACGACCAGGTTGTGTTCTTCCGCAGCAAGCCCAACCCTGTTGGGCGGGCTTTGGTGAATTTTCTGGACCTACTTGTTCCACTTCTGGCGTTTGCTTATACCACCGCCCCGCCGGGTGATTGTGGATCCACAACTCTGGTCTGCCATTATGGTAATATTGATAAAGGTTATGTTATAAAATGGTTTATTTTGCTCAGTTAAGTGGATTGGAATGTTGGATCTCTTGTCCATGAACTATTGGTGTTGGCAGTGATCCCAGTTAACAATTCAACAAAATTGTATTAATAATCAATGCAGAAATCCAAATAATTAAATATGGTTCATTTACTTTTTACTTAACTATACTACTGTGGTTTTTAATTATTACATTGTCAAAATTAAAGATTCAAAATATTTGAATATTTTATTAAAAGCCTAATTCCAGTTTTAACATCATAAAGTGAACATCCAGTGAAAATAATAATAAGGAATGGCAGCATTTACCAAGAGGAATACAGTTCAAATATTTTGTACAGCTTTTTAAGCATCACAGACTGTTTAATTTCTGTGTTGCACAACACCCTCATAACTTGTCTCCTGGGCTCCATTAGACATTTAAATTTTATCTGTCTCCCCTTTTAATGTGAGAACCCAGTGCATAAACTAACGTCTGTGTTTGTATCTTTAAAATCAATATAAAAGGAAGAGTGTTTTATAGGGTGTTCCATGTGTTTTGCCATTCAAGCTTTTAAATTATTTTTTCTTGAAATTCAAGAAATGAATCCCTGACCCTTGTTTTTTTTGCAGATGAAAAAATGCATTTTGATCATACCTGGTGAGGTAAAATTTTGCCACTTTTTTTTACCATGCTCTGGTGTTTCTTTTAAACCGATAAGGGGAAAAAACATTGGTCGTACAAAAATTTCCCCCCCCATTTAACTTTTGTAAGCAAACACACCCCTTTGAATTTTTTTCTTTCGGCAGAAGCCCCCTGTCTTTTGGCCTTTGGGTTTTCACTTTTAATGGATAGTGGGTTTTTCGGGACAATCCCCTTGCGTCACAAAAATTTTAGTGCCAGCACTTCCTCACTTTTTAAAAAAAATTCAAGTTTGGAAAAATTTTTTACAAATTTTTTTTTCTAAAAATAGACATGGTAATCCCTTCTTTTAATAGGGGGTTTAGCGATTATTATCGGCAGAGGTTGAAATTGGCCCGGTTTTTGGCTGATCGGGAAAAATTTAGTATGGGAATAAATTTTAGGTGACAATCTTACGATAATTTTAAATTTTATGGCCCTTTTCAGGTTTTCCCCGTCATTTTTGGGGGCCAGCCAAACAGCCCCGGGGTAGAGGGGGGTGAGGAAAATGTTTCAACCCTCCCACTTTGCAGTGTATGGCTCTCATTGGCTTTCAAAATCAAAGTGACCTTGTTTTATCTATGCAAACTGAAATTTTCCCGTTTGGCTCATTTTTTTTTTTTATCACCCTCAAGGGAGTGTCTCTCCCCGGTTTAAACCAAAAGTTTTCTAACAGCTTTTGATAGATAGTCTCTTCTAATACAAGGGAAACCCCCCCATCCACCTTCAGTTTAGAAAAGAAGGTTTTGGGTTTAAAAATTTCCTTCTTTTTTAGTTGAGGAAAAATTTTAAGGTTTTAAATTCTGGGGGTGCCCCGCCGCAGGGGGGGTTGGGAGTGGGTGGCTGCGGGGGGGGCGGGGGGGGGGGGCGGCAGGAGGAGAGTTTGGGGAAAGGGAAAATATTTTTGGCTTTGTGTGGTTTTGTATCTTCAGTTGAAAAAAAAAATTGTTTTTTACCACCTTTTTTTGGGCCCGCAGACCTCTGATAAACAGTTGAAATTTTTCCCTGTGTTTTCAGTTTATTTCAATATCCTGGGTGGGGGGGGGGGGGGGGGGGAAAGGGGAAAAAAACAAATTTTAAAGGAAGGGCATTTTGCCCGTTTTACCTTTTTTTGGGGAAACCTCAATTGAAAAAGCAAATTTTTTTCTTTCCCCTTTTTTTTTTTCCAACAGACCTCTTTAGCATTGAAAAATTTTCCCTGCCCGTTTTCCGTTCTATTGCAATTTTACTGCGGTGGGGGGGGGGCAGGAGCAGAAAAAGGAAAAAGCATTTGAAAAGGGAAAATATTTTGAAAATCAGTGTGTTTTATCTTCCCCAAATTAAAAAAAAAGTTTTTCTACCCCTTTTTTTGGCCCGGCCCGACATTGATGCAGTTGAAATTTTTCCCCTGTGTTTTCAGTTCTATTGCAATCACTGGTGCGTTTTTCCAAAAACCAGCTAACTTACCCCTAAATTTTAAATGTTTTATAAAGTCCGTCGTTGTTTGACGCAAGGCTCAGTTGTACGCATATTGTTTTAAAATATTTGATAGTAAATTACGCCTGTGTCTGGTGGGAGGTGCCATTTTTTAAATATTAAATTTAAATATTTTCTTTTGAGTCGTGTTTTCTGTTTGGCAAAAAGAGTCAGTTGTAGATTTTGTTATCATATTTGTAGAAATTTGGCCTGTAGTCGGGGTGCGAAGCCCGCTATATTAATCCAATAATTTTTTAAATACTTTATTTTACTCGTGCTCTCTTTTTGGTGTTCGTGCATTTTTTTATAATAGTTTGCTGAAAATATCAATTGCTGGCCCACTGGCAGTTGTAAATTCAGGGACGGGAAAGGGAAAAAAACCCCTTTTATTTTTTGTTACGTTCTTCCCCCGACTGCTTTCAAGATATTTTTAGAAACAATTCTGTTTCTAAACCCAGTTTTCTGCTGGAAAAGAAGGGGGTTTAAAGGGGAAATGTGTCATCAAAATTGTTATTGTTTAACTCAATTTTATGTTAAACATTTTTTAGGAAATTTTTTGGTTATGTTTTTTTTAATTTTTTCCCGTCATTTTAATATTTTTTTAAAAATTCTTAAGTCCCGTAGTTTTCACTTTACCCCTGGCCTAATAATTGTTGACACTTTGTTTGTTTTGAGGCTTTTCGTGTCTCTATTATCAGTAAAAAGCAGGGTCAAACTGAAAGGAACACCATGTGTAAGATAACACAGAAAACCACCGTCAAAGAGGAGATGTCACAGCTCCCCCCCCCTCCCTTCCAGTGAAAACTCTCCTATAGACTCTAAAGGGGCAGAAAAAAGTCTTAAGAAACCCATAGGCATGAAGCTGCTGTAAAGTATCTCTCTGTGTGTTAAAGCAGTGCAAACAAGAAAGTCTTCCCACAATCATATATGGGTGGCCGAATAGAGAAATCTACAATCAGGAAATAAAACGACTGAGAGGAAAAACTATGGATCAGGGACTTTATTTTATAAGTAAAAAAAAAAAAATTTTCGACATTTTTCCCTTTTAAAAATGCTGTGATTTGCTTTTTTTAAAAAGAGATGACAAAAATTTCCATACCCTTTTACTTATCTTTTTGAACATGGGCAATGCAGGTGGGAAGCGAGCCAAAAAGGGGTGTAGGACTGGAGGGGAGAGATCGAGAGAAGGTGCTCCTTCCAGTGCTGGGACAACCGCAGGGCGCGGATGCGGTTGCAGGACCCTCAGGCCCCGTCATTTTATGGGTGGTGCCCCCGCGAATTCGTAACGAACAGCGTGCCCAATCTGTTTTCTTGGGGGTTAATCAACCGCAGCTGCGTCCCGGCAGGGATAGGAAAATTTCAAAACTACCCCCTTTCTGTCAATGGCTAAAAGATATACTGGTCCACAAGGCATTTGGCCCAAAAGCTGCGGGAAAAATAGGAGGTGCCCGGGTATTAAAGAGCAATGCTTTGGTCTAATTCACCCAGCATGCAGAAAGACAGTTACAAATAGGGAGAATGCCCTAGATAAAAGCGATGCGGGTAACCCCATTTTTAAAAGGAACACCCTGCTATGTTAAACCTATAGCGCCATAATATTCAAAAGGGCAGGTTCCCCCGCATTAGAAAGGGGCCTGCCAAATTTCTTGTACCTAAGCTCCCAAATTTTTAGGGCAAAAAAAATAAAACATGCTGGAAAAATATGAGGTATTAGTTTATCGGTAGCTACAGTATGCAAGCTTGAAAAGCCCCGCAAGGCTCCTCATTTCTTGCAAGTCCCTACACTATTAAAAATAAAACCACAACAAAAAAAAATAAAAATGGGACATAAATTACCAAGGAAAACTACAAAGCTACACTTACTGCTCAATGGCTTAAAGATATACTGAGTCGCATCAGCAGGCATCTCTGGCCAAAATGCTGCATGGGAAACATAGGCAGGTGCGGATATTAATGAGCCAATGCTCTAGGTACTAATTCACACCAGCATGCAGAAAGCCACAGTATAACAAATAGGGAGAATGCCATAGATAAAGCGATGCAAAGGGTAACGCCATTCATACAGGAACACCATGCTATGTTACAGCCTATAGCGCCCATAATATTCAAATGGGCAGGCTTCCACACTTAGAAGGGTTGTCCTGCACAAAATATTGTCCCCTAAGTTTCCCAAGGGGTTTTAGGGAAAAAAAAATAATACATGCTGGAAAAATATGAGGTATTAGTTGATACGGTAGCTACAGTATGCAAGTTTGCAAGCCCCGGCAAGGCTCCTTCATTTCTTGCAAGTCCCTACACTATTAAAAATAAAACACAAAAAAAAAAAAAAAAATTGGGACATAAATTACCAAGGAAAAACAAAGCTACACTTACTGCTCAATGGCTTAAAGATATACTGAGTCGCTCAGCAGGCATCTCGGCCCAAATGCTCCCATGGGAAACATAGGCAGGTGCCGGATATTAATGACCCAATGCTCTAGGTACAAATTCACACCAGCATCCCAGAAAGAAACAGAAATAACACATAGGGAGAATGCCATAGATAAGGCAATGCAAAGGGTAACGCCATTCATAAGGAACACCATGCTAGAGTTACAGTCTATAGCGCCCATAATATTCAAATGGGCAGGCTTCCCAGCACTTAGAAGGTGTCCGAAACAAATACTTGTCCCCTAAGCTCCAAAGGGTGTTTTAGGGCAAAAAAATATAATAACATGCTGGAAAATATGAGGTATTAGTGATACGGTTGTTCAGTATGCAAACTTGCAAGCCCCGGCAAGGCTCCTCATTTCTTACAAGCCCCTACATATTAAAAATAAAACCACAAAAAAAAAAATGGGACATAAATTACCAAGGAAAATTACAAAGCTAATTATGCTCCAATGGCTAAAAGATATACTGAGTCCCTCAGCAGGCATCTCTGGCCCAAATGCTGCATGAGAAGATAGGCAGGTGCCGGATATTAATGAGCCAATGTCTAGGTACTAATTCACCCAGCATGCAGAAAGCCACAGTATAACACATAGGGAGAATGCCATAGATAAGGCGATGCAAAGGATAACGCCATTCATACAGGAACACCATGCTGAGTTACAGCCTATAGCGCCCATAATATTCAAATGGGCAGGCTTCCCAGCACTTAGAAAGTGTCCTGCACAAAATACTTGTACCCTAAGCTCCCAAGTGTTTTAGGGCAAAAAATATTACTGCCTTCTGGCACTGTTTAATTTGTGGGTCATGCAGGTTTAAGGGTCATGCTGTGGTACAGGACAGGGATAGTGAATAGTCTGTGACTTTTTTTCGGTGACTCTTGTTGCCTAATTGTCTTGCCTAAGATGTAGCACGTATCAGTTTACTGTTTGTCACGGTTCGCGCCACGGACGCCGCGTGCCCATGTCTCTCATGTCCCGGCCGCTGCTTCGATATCCCCTGGTGTCCCTGGCTCTTTGCACGCACCTGTCCCAGCTCCTGCCAGTCCTGCAGCCTTGCCTGCGGGCAGGGCTGAGTCTCCATGGCTTCCTCCAGCTTCCTGTGTGCACACGTGCTCCCTCTAGGGGCGCGTGTGCGGCCCTGCACTCCATTTATTGAGACAGAGTTCCTGTTCCTGCCCTGTGACCTCTGACCCCTGGCTACATAAGGAACCTCCTTCCTCTACTCAGGGTCAGTTCCTTGTTGTTATCCAGCACAAGAGCTTGACCCCTTGGCTGCTGTTCTGCTGCTGACTCACATTCATCTATACGGTTATCTGTACCTACTGTACACCTGCCGCTGTACCTGTCTGCTACACCTGCTGTTCCCTGGCGCCTTATCTAGTCTGTTACCATCCTGGGACTGTGCCTTACGTTCTCTGGCTATACCTAAACTGTCACCCATTTAACGGCTACACCTGCGGTGCCCTGTCTCCACTCCAGCACCAGCTACCTGGACCTGCACTTCGGCTACCCACCGCCTGCGTTTACCATCTGCGCTCGCGGTGGGCCCAGAGGATCCGCCCAACCCGCACGTTTCCAGCCACCCGGGTTGGAATCATTACACTGTTGTGGATGTTAATCCCAGCTTCTCCACCCCTGTTGGGTGTAAGAATGAAGGCGTTGTTCCTCTCCCATAGACTTTAATGGTCATCGGCGATAATCTGTTATCGACTATCGTCATGATAATTGTCGATATCGACTATCGACTAGATAACGATAGTTGACACAATCACTCATCACTACTTCTGACTTCGGTGTATTGTACTACAGGCTCCAGTGTTGGCAAAGTGCAGGGCTCACTGGCAGGGCACACTGGAGTGTATAAATTAAACCCCTTGCAGGAAAGGACCCGATAAATCACACACAATTTTGGCACAGGTACCAATAAATGCAGGAAAACCTGGTGGATTAGATTTATGGTCCTTCCCTTCATAGATTTTAAAAACAGAGGTGTATCAAGTGGTGTTTTCACATAACTTGTACATTTTGACACCATATTTTGCACTTTTGGGGGGTATGAAATGGCAGAAAGAGAGATGTCCTTTAAAATTCATTAGGAACTCATACACTGTGAGGTATATGCTCTTAAAAAGAAATCATTATGAAAATTGAATGACTTGTCACTGGAAGAGGGTGCCTGGAGGTTGTCATTAAAATGAAGAAATTGATTCATTACTTTATACCTGTTTCGGGACATGTCAAAAAAAAATTGGGATGACATGTATGGCATTTGATGCCTAATAAGACCGAACTGAAGGGTTTTGTGCAGGAGTCCAAATCTTAGCATAAGGAGAAAAGGGTTTGCCTACAATGTACTGTGTGGCCTACAAATTTGTTTCCTTTACAATATGTTCCATCACTTGGTCACTAATAAAAAAAATTAAAAATTCAATGGTAAAAAATTACTGACATTGACATTTATTCTAAGGGTAGCAATAAAGTCAGGGGTGAATGATGTTGTAGGTATCCATATTAAATCAAGGGGTTGTGCATTTATAGATGCTGTACTTTCTACTGCAATTGATGTCGCAACTGCACCATCTTCCATACCACCGTTACTTATTTCAGATGAATCACTGAAAGCAACACTTTCACTCTCACTTTCAAGTAAAAAATCAACATCAAAATGTTTCATCAGTATTGAAATCTGAGCGCAGCAGCTTATAGCCTTACTCAGCAATGTATTTCCTGGAAGCCATAATGATTCTGTAATCTAAGCCGCTCAAAAAAATAAAATGTTAACTAGAGGTTAATATTTTATTTGTTCCCAACCAAACACTAACAACGACCTCCAATCAATGTTACAACCACACAATAGACTAAACTGGATGGACGTCTGTCTTTTTTATGGCCTCACAAACTATGTAACTATATATAAAAAAAAAAAATTTAAACCCACACAGTAATCCCAAACAACGAAAACACAGCAACTTCTTACCACTGTTACAACAGCACAATGGGCTGAACTGGATGGAAGTCTTTTTTGCGGTCTCGCAAGCTATGTGACTATAATTTTTTTAACTTTTTAAACATTTTATTTACTTTTTAGTTCTTTTTATCAACCCTAAAACCCACATGGCAAACCCAAACCATGAACTTACAACTACCTCTCACCTCTGTCACAACAGTTTATATGTGTGTGTCTGTGCGTGTATATACAGTTAAAACCAGAAGTTTATATACACTATATAAAAATACATATATGCATGTTTTACTCACTATCTGACATGAGATCAGAATAAACCATACCCGTTTTATGTAATTAGAATTACCAAAATTATTAACATTTGCAAATGCCAGAATAATGAGTGAGAGAAAGTTGTTTAAGGCATTTTTATTACTTTCTGCAAAGTCAAAAGTTTACATACCTTTCATTTGTATTTAGTAGCATTGCCCTTAAACTGTACGACTAGAGTCAAACATTTCGGGTAACCTTCCACAAGGTTAGAATTTTGTTCCGTTGCTTCTGGCAGAACTGGTGTAACTGAGCAATGTTTGTAAGAAACAATCAAAATGGGTTTGCTACCCTGTATTGAAATGCCCCCGGGTAGGATAGATCCAAGTACAACCACCACCTTATGGTTCACAGTCCAGCTGAAAATCCAAGTACCGCTACAATATCCATTAACCAAAAAATGTTTGGTTTAAAAATTATACATACTCTATTAGATATACGATAAAATATATGCACATATGTCTCCAAACCCATGCATGGAGAAGCAAACAAGACATGCGGCTGGCAGCGCCTGACGCGTTTCGGAACAGAAAGTTCCTTAGTCGTAGCTGGATTGCAAATGACGTGTGCTGTTTAAATACCTTTGGCAAAAGGTCACATGACCAAACCCCTCCAATGAAAAGTTTATGTTTCCAAAAAACATATAAAACAGTGTAAAACATACACAAATAGGTCAATACATCAAAAGAACTATGAAAAGACTAATAATAATACATTATGTCCTGTTTAATATTAAGCCCCTTAGGGATCCTAGTATCGAGGTCAAAAATCCAACGAGACTCCCTGCTCAGAAGTTTACGGAGAAAATCCCCGCCTCTCTGGGAGTGTACCACCTTTTCAATCCCCAAAAATGAGGAGGAGCTTACCTCCCCCCATGGACCTCCAAAGAATGCTTGGATACCATGGAAATGTTGGTAAAGTTGTTGCTTTTGCAGGAGTCAGAGAGGTGATGCCTAATTCTAACTTTTAGGGGGCAAGAAGTGCAACCTGCATACTGTACCCTACACTGATTGCAGGCCATGTTAAAAACATTCTGTATGGTGAATTCAATAGACTCCGTAGGAATTGTACCGATGACAATCCGTTTGAAACCTGTTTGTTGGAAACTAAAGATAGGCTGCGCACGAGAGGCTACAGTGAGGCATATATAGGTACAGCTAGTTGCAGGAAAACTACCTGTGATAGGAAAGATCTTTTGAGGAACAAACAGAGTCATAAATAAACAGGTGTTCATGAGACCATGGTTACTTTTTGCACTTCTAATAGTGTTCAGTATAAACAGATTTTCTCTATTATAAAGAAACCTGTTCTTGTTCTGTACCTGTTCTACGAATGCCAGAGGAATTATCAAACATGTTACAAACAGGAGTTCGTTTTGAAACTAGAAAGGCACCAACCTTGGGATCTATGATTTTGCCTAGTTCATTTAACACTACTGTGAACAAGCAATCCATGTGGCTGAATAATGTGGGGTTTTTTAGATGCGGCCACAAGAAATGTGCCGCATGTCGTTTTTCCCTAAAGAAGCATTTATGCTATCTATCATACATGAAAAAACTGAGAGTCTCAAAGCATGTCGTTTTTGTCACATTTCAGACCAATTTTCCTCTTTTACAACAGGCAAAGCCTATAAAATCAATAGGTTTATAAATTGCAATATTAGGTTTGTAGTGTATTTGGTAAACTGCAATCAGTGTAGGGTACAGAAAGTAGGTTGCACTTCTTGCCCCCTAAAAGTTAGAATTAGGCGTCACCTCTCTGACTCCTGCAAAAGCAACAACATTGCCAACATTTCCATGGTATTCAAGCATTTTTTGGAGGGCCATGGAGGGGAGGTAAGCTCCTTCTCATTTTTGGGGATTGAAAAGGTGGTACACTCCCAGAGAGGCGGAGATTTGCTCCGTAAACCTTTGAGCAGGGAGTCTCGTTGGATTCTTGACCTCGATACTAGGATCCCTAAGGGGCTTAATATCAAACAGGACAAAATGTATTATTATTAGTCTTTTCATAGTTCTTTTGATGTATTGACATATTTGTGTATTTTTTACACTGTTTTATATGTTTTTTGGAAACACAAACTTTTCATTGGAGGGGTTTGGTCATGTGACCTTTTGCCAAAGGTATTTTGCAATCCAGCTACGACTAAGGAACTTCCTGTTCCGAAATGCGTCAGCCGCTGCCAGCCGCATGTCTTGTTTGCTCCTCCATGCATGGGTTTAGAGACATATGTGCATATGTTTTATCGTATATCTAATAAAGTATGTTTCATTTTTAAACAAAACATTTTTGGGTCATGGATATTGTAGCGGTACTTGGACCTTCAGTTAGACTGTGAACCATAAGGCGGTGGTTGTACCTGGCTCTATCCTACCCGGGGGCATTTCAATACAGGTGAGCAAACCCGTTTTGTTTGTTTCATCATGTGCATTGCAGTCTATTGGGGTTTTTTGCTCCTTTTTTTATCCCCCCTTGTCTCCACCCTGTCAGTCATGGATGTAATGGAGCAAGAAAACAGATTAATCAGAGCAGCTGAAATTTTTCCGGGGAATGCAGCTCCAAGTGACTTGCCTCAAAATTATGAACTCTATCCTTTGTTTAAGTCTCTGGAAAACCTCAAAAAGAAAGAGGTAAAAACATGGTGAGATGTCACCACTCTGGAGACGTATGTAAATCGTGAGATGATACCCAGAGGATTGAAGTTGAAGAAAATTGCCACTACTATTTATAATGAGGACTTCACTGTTAAATGGAACGGCATGCTGTCCAATTGCTCTTTACAATTAATGCGGCTGATCATTGAGCATGAAAAGACATGTCTAACAGAATTGAAAACCCAAATTTCGGATGCCCTAGTAGCTTTAAAACCATTTAAGGACAGTGTGCAATATGATAATCTGCTGTCAAGTATGCAGAAAAATGTCAAACAATTAGAGCAGCACATCACAGCACTTAAACAGAGGAAGTTTCAAACGAGACCTGCGAGATTATGAGAAGCAAGAAGTATATACTTACCACTTCAAAGTAGAAGGACAAAGTACACCACGCTCTATTTTAAGGAATGCAAATCACAAATCACCCAGGCATTGGTATGCGAGGAAACGTAATGTCAGTTTTTCGGACACAGACGTCTCTCTTGAATGTTCACCATTGAACACCTCTGAGGAATCTGAGTTGGAGCAATCAACAGCAGCTGTGGATGGGAGAGCAGCAACAAAAAATTGGGAGCAAAGCCAAAAAAGGGAGACAAGGAGGGCAGGTCAAAAATTCCGCAAAAGGCAAAGGTCCTTGGCTTCTGCGGGACATGAATGTGAACAAGTAATTAACCTGTCAAGCTATATTTTGTCTATACAACAGATCTCAGTCCTATCTAAAGGCTTAAACTTTGCTCCCACTCATCATTTCAATGTATATGACACAATTCTGGATTTCAATAAGTTTGCTAGAGCCATAACCCTCAAGAATCATTTTTTTAAAATCAATCAGTTGTATCAAGAGGGTGTTAGAGCTAGCAACATGGTTCCCAATGCTGTAACGTATTTAGACGATGATTTGTGTTTTTCCTTCCAGGATTTATGTGCTGTTAGTGCTCTGAGGAATCTTTCAACGGAGGCTGAGAGAGAGGAGGGTAGTTGCAGTATTTTAGAAGGCAAATGTTTTTTTAGCAATTCAGATTTTTACCCTATCCATTCCAGACCAGCTAATTTAGATCTTTTTCAAGAGAGAGTAGAGGGGGATTTGGTCAAGTTGAAAGATAGGTGTCGGAGATCCTCTAGAAGAGCTTCAAACATTACCCCAGCAGAAACTAAGGCAATTGAGGAGTTAAAAAACAATCCAGATATCATTGTTTGGGCTGCAGACAAGGGCGGAGCCATGGTGGTTCTTGACTCGGGTCTGTATAAACGGGAGAACCAAAAAATTTTGCAAGATGCAGATACCTATATTATTCTAAAAATAGACCCCACTTCTATATATAAAATTATTTTGGAAAAAGTTCTTAGTGAGGGTGTTTCCCTGGGTGTCATTACACAGACTCTAGTGGACAAAATGTTGGTAAACAAGCCTATTATGGCGATTTTCCATTCCCTGCCTAAAGTGCATAAAGGCAATTTTCCTCCTACTTTTCGCCCGATAGTGTCAGGCATTGGCCCTCTCAATGAGCGTTTGAGCCAATGGCTTGACAGCCAGTTGCAGCCCGTTGTCGTCGCAATCCCAGGATATACAAGGGATACAAAAAGTTTGATTTCCAACATTGAACAATTTAAATGGCATGATTCCTTTTCTTGGGTTACTTGCGATGTCATCCGGCGGTACTCTAGTATTCCACATGATGTAGCCTTGCGTTTTCTTTATAGGTTTCTAATTTCACATAGTGACTTCTCTTCCACTAAATGTCAATATTTGGTGGACGTTACAAAATATCTTTTGAGCCATAATTTTTTCTCCTTCGATGGTGTTTATTATTTGCAGAGGAGGGGAGTCCCTATGGGAGCACGTTTTTCCCCTTCTCTTGCAAATATTTTCATGGCAATTTCTCTTCTCTCCAGATAATCCTTTCCTCCCCCAGATCAGATGGTATGGGCGTTATATAGATTACCTGCTACTGGTCTGGGGGGGGGATCTGGAGTCTGTCATGCAGTTTTTTCGTTACATTAATAGTAACGAATGCAACTTGCGATTTACATATACCCAGAGAGAGAACAGCATAGACTTCCTGGATGTTACCTTACAAGGGGTTAATGAGGAGAGTGTTAGAGTTTCCCCGTACAGAAAGGATCTGGCTAGAAATACCATTGTTCTAGCAGATTCATGTCACCCGGGCCATGTTGTTAAAAACATTCCGTATGGTGAATTCAATAGACTCCATAGTGGGGGCAGGAGGGGCGTGGCTTACTGCCGAGGAAGATGGACGTGTGATCCCTGCTCTCCTGAGCTGAACTGACCAGCCTGGGGGCAATCCTAATTCATCCTGGCGGGGTCGCAGAAAAAAGAACCCAGCCACAGGGAAGACCTCAGAGAACCAGAGGAGCACGGACGGGCCGTTGAGGAGATACCTACGCCGGGTATCGCCATCTCATTGTCCCCCACGGCCTGCAGCGAGGTCCGCATATCTTCCGGCGCCGCTGCCCGGGCCACGGCAACACAGCGCGCATAACCTCGGGGATCCCGCCTGCTTAACGCAGGAGACCGGCGGGCCGCGCTCGCAGCAGTCGCCTACCGGATCGCGGTTGCCGCGGCTGGAGAGTACCTCGGCATCGCCACGTGGGAAACCGAAAGCGCCGCCATCTTCAGTCGGGCGGCCCGGCATGGACTCCTCGCTGCCGACAGAGCGCTCCGGGCACACTGAGGAGCTGCAGCTCATCCCGCATTGCCTGGCTGACACGTTAAGGGGCCAGCACACAGGATCTCTGGATGTACAGCAGCGATCAAGCCCAGGTACAGGGTCCTGTTTGGAGCTCTCCCCCCCACCAGTGCTTTTCCCTGTAGGCTTGAAAGGGGACATAGTAAAGGGTTCGCCCTCCCTTGATCTTCAGCTCTCCCCTTCTCTAAACCGTCTGCACGTCCTTGGGGCCCCACAATTCCTCAGCCCCCTGAGGCGCAGAGTGCTCCCTTCTCCACCCTTCAGCAGAGGTGGTCTGTTAGCCTGGCAACAAGGACTTAAGCCGGACGTTCTTGGGCACCCTGGGGGTTCACAACCTGGGGTCTCTGCTTCACAAGCTTGCATAGCCTGCAACAGTTCTCTGCTTGCCAGCTCTTCCCCTGCATCTATTCAGGTGGTCTCTCCTGCCACAGTCTCTGTGTTGTCGAGCGATATGTCCTCTAAAATGCAACCTATACCGAAGGGGCGTAAGAGCACCTCCACTCTATCACCTCATGCTGCTACCTGGGTGGCTCCGCCTGACGCTGGGGACACTCATTCCAATGATGATACTGCTCCCTTAGACCGTTGGGCCTATGGACGATACTGGCGGCGCTGTTGAACCTCCCTTGTCCAGTACGCCTGACTGGAAAGTATACCTCACATCTATCCCTACTAAAGAGGACTTTAAACAACTAATTGCTGAAGTCAGAGCCTGCAGAGTCGAGATAGCCGCAGTCAGGGGTGATATTCGCCAATTAGCTGGTAGGGTGGACACTCTGGAATCAGCACATGATGACACCCGGCGTTACGTCTCGGATATGCAAGCCGCTATGGCGTCACAGGCCAAAATGTTGCGGGAGACCAACAGACACCTGGAAGATCTGGATAATAGGGGCAGACGGAACAACATAAGAGTTAGGGGCCTCCCGGAGGTTGCAGACGAGGAAGATCTATATCAGGTTCTGGGGACCGTGTTTAATGGACTTCTAGGTGAGCCGTCTACTCACAACATCAAGTTGGACCGTGCCCATCGGGCTCTTAAACCGAAGGGCTCTGCTTCCCGTCCTAGAGATGTTATATGTTGTGTCCATGATTTCCAGCTGAAAGAAAGAATTATGGCTAAAGCCCGACTAATGCGCACAGTGGAACATCAAGGAGCCCATCTACAGATATTTCCAGACCTTTCTTGGATTATTCTGCAAAAAAGGAGACAACTGCGACCTCTGCTGGATATCCTGAAAGATCGGAATATAGCATATCGGTGGGGGTTCCCTTTTGCTCTGTTGGTGACGAAAGGTGGACGCTCTGCAGCTCTTCGGGATTATGAGGATCTTCCAGACTTCTGTGCCACTCTGGACATTCCTGTGCCTGACCTGCCCAATTGGGATCCTGTGGTTCCTCCCCCAGCTCCAGCCCCAGATTGGCAGCAGGTTCAATCTCAACAAAAGAGACGACGTCCTAGAGACCCCTCGAAGTCTCCCTTCCGTCGGCCGGCATTCGCAGGGACCTGATAGGTTACTGGAGAGGGGATATTGAGGTCCCTTGCTGGTTCTGATTCATCTGGGCCGTACCATGGGTATGGCAATTATCGACCTTATGTCTATTGCTCTTACTTAGAGTATTTCTTCCCTCAGGTTGTTAGATTAATTGTGCTTTCTCTTAAGGTTATACATTTTCCCCTTAGCTACACTAGTTTTACAGCAGGATTGCCCCCTTCTTAATAGCCCACATGCGAGGCATTTTACATTAGTAGTTCAGTGTCAGTAGGAGTTTGTGTTAGCTAACTGTTTTCAATTAAATTCGGCTGTGTTCTATTGCCCCCTAGAGGCGGTAGTTAGTAATAGTGATAGGGTTATCCTCAGGATTTCTTAGTTCAAGTTTTCTAGTACTTAGTGCCTCTCCGGAACTCTTATAGTTCTGGTTTCTAGAAGATGTCAAATTTATGTTGTTATCTGTTGTTTTGTATTGTCTTGTGTTTCCCTTTTCCTCTTGTTTCCACAGATGCCTTGAAGTGCTCCAGCTCTTTTTCCCATTGCAGATTGGTACGTTACATTAAATTTGTTACCTTGCGATCCAGCTATATAGTGGTTCTATGTATTACCTATCCCAATGGTTAAGATAAGGTCACTTAATGTCAAGGGCCTTAACTCTAACGCCAAAAGGCGGCTCCTACTCGCTGATCTCAAACGGGAACCAGCAGATATTGTCTTTGTGCAAGAGACCCACTTCAATAAGGAGGGCAATTTCAATTTTGTCAAGCACTTGTACCCTGTACAATATGTTGCTTCTCAAGATAGGAAGAAGGCTGGGGTCGCCGTCCTAATCTCTAGGTCTTGTCCCATACAGATTCATACTGCGTTCTCTGATCCTGGGGGACGCTTTCTGATTTTGGAGGGTGTCCTGACTGGTACACCTATTACCTTATGTAACGCGTACCTACCTAACGCAGGACAGCTGCCCTTCCTTAAACGGCTTCTCCTTCGCCTGTCGCGTCTATCCCCCTCTTCGACTATTATAGGAGGAGACTTTAATCTTGTTTTCTCTGAAGTCTATGATAAGCTGCAATTACATCCAAATACTTCTTCCCGAGCTCAGCGTTGTCTCTCCAGGGGCTTTCGCCAACTGATACGACAGTTCAGTTTATTCGATTTGTGGCGCATACTCCACCCATCGGATAAGGTCTATACGTTCTACTCGAATCCGCACCAGTCGCACTCCAGGATAGACTATTTCTTCTGAAATGTGTTAGCTCTCCGAATGATGGAGTCGACCGAGGTGGGCTCGATTACGTGGTCTGACCACGCCCCAATCAGTCTTACACTGACGTCTGGGAAACATTCTTTGAGGAAATGCCACTGGAGACTCAACGAATCTATGCTTAAGAACTCTCAAACCAGGGAAGAGTTGCGACAACATTTAAAGGAGTTCTTTGAGATTAATATGGGCTCAGTGGGATCCGCGGCTGTCCTATGGGAGGCGCATAAAGCGGTGTTGCGGGGGAAATGTTATGCACTAGATCTCGCCTGAAAAAAGATAGGGAATACCAGAGGAATGTTTGCCTTTCCCAGTTGAAGCTGCTGGAAGCTAAACTAGCAACGAATCCGACTAGGAACACTCTGCGTCAGATATTGAGTTTGCGGTCAAAACTGAAAACCCTTGCGCTGCATGTTACTGAGAAGTTGTTGGTTTTTTCACGTCATAAATATTATGAAAGGGCCAACAAACCTCATTCTTTACTAGCAAAAATGCTTCGTGATGAAACGGCCCAGTCCACCCCCTACACTATCAAAAATGGCTCGGGAATCCCGTGTTCTGACCCCGACACTGTAGCAGGCCTTTTCCATTCCTTTTACACTAAGCTATATAATATCCTAGAAGATTTGCCTTCGGACCCCGGAGAACGGGAAGCCTTATTACAGGACTTTCTTTTGTCCTGTAACCTTCCAAAGCTTGGCAGTAATGATGTGGCCTCGCTGTATCTCCCGACCACTGAAGAGGAGATTGTGGATACTCTGAAAGGCTTGCCGTCAGGAAAATCTCCCGGGCCCAGATGGCCTTACCTATCTCTACTATCAAATATTCAAGCTCAACTGCTACCCACTATGGCTGCGGTCTTTAACTCTTTCATGAAAGGGGCTACGGTTCCACCCACAATGCTGCATCATTTATCCCCGTGATACCTAAACCTGATAAGGACTCCTCGGAGTGCGCTAGCTACGGACCCATTGCTCTGTTAAACGCAGATTTAAAAATATTTACCAAGATACTGGCAAACAGGCTTTCCTCTTTATTGCCTCGATTGGTACATAAAGATCAGGTGGATTTGTTCATGTAGGCAGGGTGGAGATAATACCAGAAGAGCGATCGACCTGATTGATATAATGAATAGGAGGGAGACCCTATGCTTCTCCTCACCTTAGATTACGAAAAAGCTTTCGATCACCTTAACTGGACCTTTATGTTTCACACGTTGAGAGCATTTGGGATTTGTGGTCCGTTTGTTACGCACCTCGAGGTCTCTACTCTCACCCTTCATGCTTACTATTAGACTCCCGCATGCCACATCGCAACCGCTTGAAATACAAAATGGACCCGACAAGGGCTGCACCTCTTTCCCCGTTGCTTTTTGCACTTTGCATTGAACCCCTGGCTGCAGCAATTAGACGACATGATGACATTGGAGGTGTTCAGCTAAAAGACACGCATTTTAAGATCTCACTGTATGCAGATGATGTTCTCCTCACACTAACTAACCCTATGGTCTCCCTTCCCTAACCTGCAAGCCCTTTTAGTCAAATTTGGAGCTCTATCCGGTTATAAAATTAATGTCATCCAAGACGGAAAGCTATGCCAGTGAATATTTCTGGAGCGCTCCTGTCTCTACTAAAGGCTAATTTCCAGTATCGATGGCAAACAGAGAGTTTGAGATACTTAGGGGTATATTTGACGCCAGTCTATACCTCTCTTTTTAAGCACAATTTTCCCAGGCTTGTAGTGGAGATAAAGAGACTACTGGATAGGTGGAACAAGCTGGCTCTTTCTTTATTCGGCCGCATAGCAGCGATTAAAATGACAATCCTCCCGAAATTGATGTACCTTTTCGAAACATTGCATGTCACGGTCCCAATGAAACTCCTTCGCTCTTTACAGTCAGATCTGACCGACTTTGTCTGGGGTAATAAGAGACATAGGATCTCCCGGAATGTTCTGGTGGCGGGCAGGGAAGATGGAGGTTTGGCGATGCCAGATATAGCCAAATATTACTGGGCCGCTCAGCTGCGAGCTATACCATCATGGTCCGCGTTATTTGCTTACTCCAGGTGGATGGAGGTGGAGAAGTTGTGGTTGGCCCCCATTCATCCCAACTCCCTATTGTGGGCCACTACTACTCAAAAATTGAACGTCACCCTCCTACACTCCATGACCCTCACTAGAGATATTTGGAAGCGATGCTACAAAAAATATGGGTTGTGTTCTGATGCCTCCGCAATGACCTCATTTCTCTTCCATCGTTTACTGTTGGATGGACGACCAGATTAGAATCTGAGACCCTGGTTTGAGCACAGGCTGTTTCAGTTTGCAGATATGGTGGATCATCGAACATTGACTTTGACATCTTTTGATGTTTTACGTTCCGCACATGACTTGCCCCTTTCGGCCGCCTATTCCTACCTTCAGATCAGACACTTTATGCTCTCTATCTTGAAATCCGCTACAGTGTCTCCCCCCACTATGTTTGAAAAAATCTGTAGAGCAGGTTGTTCGACTAAGGGTTTGATATCCGCAATATACAAGTTCCTAATCACCCCCTCGCAGGACTCGCCTTTGATCCATTCATATATGGTTAAGTGGGAGGAGTATCTGGGGTCCCCCATCTCCAGAGACACCTGGCAGCTGATTTGGAAACAGGCTGCCCGATCGTCTGCTTCGGCTCAAGTTAAAGAAAACCAGTACAAGATTTTAATGTACTGGTATCATACTCCCGCCCTACTGCATAAGCTTAAACCTGAAATCCCGGACTGTTGCTGGAGATGTGGGGATCCGGGAGCGACTCTACAGCATATATTTTGGGACTGCAGATTAATAAGGCCACTTTGGAGCCAGGTCCAGTCTATGGTGCTGGACATTACTCAGGTTAGGGTCCCTCTCACAGCGAGCACTTTCCTTCTTAATATTCCCTATGCCCCATTAGGACGTAAGGAGGGTAGACTTTTTCTGTATATAGTGACAGCTACCAAATGTTTGATTGCAAACTTCTATTCCCACCAGACATGATGGATAGGCATATGGAATACCTCACTGCCTTGTCTCATGATCAGCTGGACCCCTTTGACCACATATGGAAACCATGGGATGTTTATTGTGTTCTACAAGACTTGTAGAATATACTACAGATATGGTTGGATTGCGGGTATAACTTGGGAAACTCCTTTGTCCTTGTGCGTCTTGTCTTGTGTCTCCCTCCTGTCTTGTTAGTTGTCTATGTATGTAATTGTCTTCTTTGTTTAAAGGGCTGTCAGTTGCAGTTATCTTGGGTACTTACTAAGACAGCTCTCAAACCTCATATTTTATAACAGCAGTCATAGTGTAATATTTGAATTCATATGCGTTGTGTGGTACACTGCTAATGTTATTACATCGTTAAAGCATCGTGTGTATTACTGTTAATAGCCCTGCGTGGCTTTATGGTTGTAAAAACTAATAAAAATTTACAATTAAAAAAAAAAAAAAAAAAAAGACTCCATAGGAATTGTACCGATGACAATCCGTTTTTAAACCTGTTTGTTGGAAACTAAAGATAGGCTGCGCACAAGAGGCTACAGTGAGGCAGATTTAGATACAGCTAGTTGCAGGATAACTACCTGTGATAGGAAAGATCTTTTGAGGAACAAACAGAGTCACAAACAAACAGGTGTTCATGAGAACATGGTTACTTTTTGCACTTCTTATAGTGTTCAGTATAAACAGATTGTCTCTATTATAAAGAAACACTTACCTGTTCTACGAATGCCGGAGGAATTATCAAACATGTTACATACAGGAGTTTGTTTTGTATCTAGAAAGGCACCAACCTTGGGATCTATGCTTTCGCCTAGTTTATTTAACACTACTGTGAACAAACAATCTATGTGGTTGAATAATGTGGGTTTTTTAGATGCGGCCACAAGAAATGTACCGCATGTCGTTTTTGTCACAATTCAGACCAATTTTCCTCTTTTACAACAGGCAAAGCCTATAAAATCAATAGGTTTATAAATTGCAATAGTAGGTTTGTAGTGTATTTGGTAAACTGCAATCAGTGTAGGGTACAGTATGTAGATTAAACTTCTTGCCCCCTAAAAGTTAGAATTAGGCGTCACCTCTCTGACACCTGCAAAAGCAACAAATTGCCAACATTTCTATGGTATTCAAGCATTTTTTGGAGGTCCATGGGGTGGAGGTAAGCTCCTTCTCATTTTTGGGGATTGAAAAGGTGTGTCTCCCAAAGAGGCAGGGATTTGCTCCATAAAATTTTGAGCAGAGTCTCGTTGGATTTTTGACCTCGATACTAGAATCCCTAAGGGGCTTAACATCAAACAGGACATAATGTATTATTATTAGTCTTTTCATAGTTCTTTTTATGTATTGACGTATTTGTGTATGTTTTATACTGTTTTACATGTTTTTTGGAAACCCAAACTTTTCATTGGAGGGGTTTGGTCATGTGACCTGTTGCCAACTGCATGTCTTGTTTGCTCCTCCATGCATGGGTTTGGAGACATATGTGCATATGTTTTATCGTATATCTAATAAAGTATGTTTAATTTTTAAAAAAATAAATTTTTGAGTAATGGTGGATATTGTAGCGGTACTTGGACTTTCAGTTGAGCCATGTTTGTAGGTCGCCTTGCTCGCACCTGCCTTTTCAACTTTGCAGCGTTTCAGTAGGATTGAGATCAGGGCTTTGTGATGACCACTCCAAAACATTGGCTTGGTTATCCTTAAACCACTTTGTAACCAGTTTGGCAGTATGCTGTGGGTCATTGTCCATTTGGAAGACCCATTTCCATTCAAGCTTTAACTTCCTGGCTGATGCCTTGAAATGTTGCTTCAGAATTGCCACATAATCTTCTTTTCTCATGATGCCATCTATTTTGTGACTTTCACCAGTCCCTCCTGCAGCAAAACATCCCCACAACATGATGCTGCCACCCCCCGTGTTTCACAGTTGGGATGGTGTTCTAAGGCTTCCAAGCCTCTCCCTTTTTCCTCCAAATGAAACAATAGTCATTATGGCCAAACAGTTTTGTCAGACCTCAGGACATGTCTCCAGAAATGTAGGTCTTTGTTCCTCTGTACATTTGTAAACATTATTCTGGCTTTTATATGTTTCTTTTGGAGTCATTGCTTCTTCCTGGTAAAGTGGCCTTTCAGCCCATGTTGATACAGTACTCGTTTCATTGTGGATAATGACACAATCTTACTAGCTTCCACCAACATCTTCATAAGGTCTTTTGCTTTTGTTCATGGGTTGTTAATCACCCTTTCGATCAAAGCACATTCAACTCTAAGACACAGAACCCGTCTCCTTCCTGAGCATTATGATTACTGGACATTCCCATCTTGTTTGTGTTTGCATATAATTGTTCATACAGATGAATGAGGCACCTTCAGATATCTGGAAATTGTACCCAAGGATCATCCAGACTTGTGCAACTCCACTATTCTCATTCTTATATCTTGGCTGATTTCTTTAGACTTTCCCATGATGTTAAACACAGAAGAAGTGTGTTTCTGGTGTGCTTTAGAATACATCCACAGTTGTGTCTCTATTTAACTCGTATGTTGCCAATAAATCTATCAGAAGCTTCCAAAGACATGACATCATCATTTGGGCTGTCCCAATTTCTTTAAAGGTATAGTAATCCTAGTGTATGTAAACTTTTGACTTTGCAGAAAGTAATAAAAATGCCTTTAAAATTCTCTCTCTATCATTATTCTGGTATTTAGCGAATATAAATCATTTTGGTAATCCTAATTGATCTAAAATGGGTAAGGTTTATTCTGATTTCATGTCAGATAGTGAGAAAACATGCATATATGACTTTTTATATAGTGTATGTACACTTATGTATAATGGCGTGAAGAGAAACAGATAAATTTTGCACTTTAATATCACTGGTGTGACCACTGTGATTGGGTCTCACAGTGATCACATGAACAGGATCCATCTTTATTGACTTCTGACCAGCATCTAAGAACATAAGCTGTTAGAAACAGCTCATTCTTAGAGCAGGAACTGTCAGATTGAGGCTCCGTGCCAGCTTTCACATTGAAATAGCTGTGGTCGCTGTGATCACATGATCAGAAGCCAATATATTTGGGTCCTGATTGAAGCTTAAGGGGCTGTTCACATGGATTATTCTGTGACTGATTCAGCCGTACTGCACGCCGTATTTGCGCTGCAGTACGGCTGAAATACGCCTCAGTCATTACGGTAATCCACAGTTCGCAATTACGCCGGCAATAAGCCGTGTGAACATTGCCTTAAAAACCAGAGCTGTGATCTACAGCTGGTTCTTAGAGCAAAAAAGATTTCAGTCCTTCTAACTCCACTTTTCTTCAGTGACATCTTTAGACGTCGCTGCAGAAAGAATACTCACACCACCCATCGTCTATAGTCTGTGGGCGGTCGTAAAGGAGTTAAAACACACAATGCAATACATAGAGGGCAACATGTATGAACAGGGCTGCGCCAGATATCTGCCGTCTTTTCAGCCCAAAATCAGACGCAGCCCCGTTCATACATTTTTAAATCTCCCGCACGCCACTCCCAGGCTTTGTAATGCGCCCAATCTCAGAGACGGGGCACACTAAGAACCAGCTGGGTGCATTACAGCTGGATCAGGTATACCACTTTGAAAGTGGTATACCTGATCCAGAACTGTCGCCCGAGTGCTAGAATGCACTTGATTTAAGACCCACTGCATAGCGGGTTCATAAATCAGGCGCATTCTAGACTAATGTCAGGCTCATGAAATTTGGCGTGTTAACGCCAAATTTCATACATGTTGCCCAGAGCCTTTCTATTTTTAACATTTCTACCATAGGCATAATGTAAACAAACAAAAAACCACTAAAATGTATGGTGTTGTTTCATTACATTTATTTAAATTTTGACTAACTTTTAAAATCTTTTGTGATAGGCTTAATTCACACAGTAAAGTACAAAGCTGCATGCTCTTCATGTGCTGTCATACATACTCCTTTGACTATCTTTAAGCAATGTTTATTGTCTAACAAAGATATTTTCAACTTTGCAATATTTTCAAACATTGCTTCTAGGGAAGACTACCTTCAAACATGGAATCTGCTAGAACATGTTACATGTTCTTTTGTATTTTTATGCATTCAGGTTTAAAAAAGTGTATACGAATTTGAAGCATACTGAGGTACAGTAGCATGCACGGATACAGTAATGTCTCATACACTTGCATCAGTGACATATCACAGCTTTGTGTATCTAAACAGTGCCTTGCTAAGACTGCTGTGATTTACTATAACAGCCAGGGGCTACCATAGGCCCCACGGTACTGTATACTTGTAGACAATAATACTTTAGTTTACAGAGCAAACCAAAGCATTATAGAAGTAACCTAAAGATCCCTTAGAGAAACTAAAAAATAATAAAGTGAGAAAAAGTTTATTAAAAGAGTAAATCTATTATACCCCTCACATTTTTGTAAATATTGTATTATATCTTTTCTAGTGTCAATACTGAAGATATGACACTTTGATGCAATGTAAAGTGATCAGTGTACAGCTTGTATAACAGTGTAAATTCGTTGTGCCCTCAAAATTATTCAACATAAAGCCATCAATGTCTAAACTGCTGACAACAAAAGTGAGTACACACCTAAGTGAAAAAGGACAAATTGTGTCAAATTTACCATTTGCCCTCCACAGTGTCATGTGACTCAGTGTTACAAGGTCTCAGTGTAAATTTTGGGACCCATGTGTTTTAAAATTTTGGTGGTTAAATCGCCAAGATTTCTCTCATACTAGTCCCTGGAAGTTCAGTATGGCACCTCATGGCAAAGAACTGTCTGAGGGATCTGAAAAAATGAATTGTTGCTCTACATAAAGATAGCCTAGGCTATAAGAAGATTGTCAACATCCTGAAACTGAGCTGCAGCACGGTACAAGAACTCAGCATCATTTCCAGAGATGAGTGCTGTCAGCATTGTTGGGAGTCAGCCTATCAGTGCTCAGACCATATGCTCTACACTACATCAAATCAGTTTGCATGGCTGTAGTCCCAGAAGGAAGCCTCTTCTAAAGATGGTGCAGAAGAAAGCCCGTAAACTGGTTGCTGAAGACAAGCAGACTAAGAACATGGAATACTGGACCTAAGATAAACGTATTTGGTTCAGATGAGGAGGTGAATTGAGGAGTACGTGAGGAGTACAAGTTCAGACAGTCTAAATAAGGAGCCTTATGCTGCTGACAGGACTAATGGATTAACATTCTAAACTTTAAACTTCCCTTACATCCCTGTCAGAAGCACAGATTATGGGGATGTAGCAAACAGAATCTCCTAGAAATGGACAACATGCAGAAACCTCAAAACAAACCTCATGTATGAGGTCACTTATGATGAGTTTACTAGTAATATCTTTTAACCCAATTGTGAGAAAACAAAAATCTACATTACAGATTTGTTCTATGGACACTAATACTCAAAGAGATTAGACACTAAAACGCAAAGATAAGTGGAGGCAGACCTAATATTATGTGCTGTAAGATACAAAGAAAAATGTGAATTGCTGGGTAGGGATATGCAAGGGAAGTAACCTCTGTAATTTGACAAGAAAAGCAAGCTCTGAGAGTTGTTATGTCTTCCCATTTTACCAGATACTCCCGTTAAATGGGTTACATGTGGGAATGAACCAAGGAATTGCTTCTATAGAAGTTATCAATTAGCTCTGGATATTGTTCACAGAGATATTGGCAGGTGGTAGAATGCGTGGTGAATCCATTGGATTCTACCTGGCAGGCACAATAAGCAACATCTGTGATTTGACAAAGCAGGTACATTTAGCTTAAAATGTACTTGACTATTGTATTATTGTTAACAATGATGCTACATGAACTTTTGCTTTCCTTCTGGTAGCCTTTATTAAGAAAGTATCTAGACTGGTAAAGATCTTCCATTGTAGGAAGTTCTTCCTGTTCTTAGATTGGATAATAACATGACTGTTCGTGTAACGGAACAAGGTAGTGGATCCGCTGGGCCACCGCAAGAGGTGGTAGTAGCCTTACCTGGTAGCGGAGTCTAAGTGTTTCCCTGTTTGCACCAGAGCCCGCCGCAAGGCTAGTTGGACTTGCCGCGGCGGGATTCCACCAGGTCGCTACCGCTGATACGACTTGCTTGCAGTGGTAGCCGAGGTGCAACGCAGTACCAAATCAACAGGCAAACTCGTAGTCAGGGATGGGCCAAAAGGTCAGGGCAGGCAGCGAAGGTTCGTGGTTGAGAAACGTAAGCCGGAGGGACTGGTACACGGAATTGGCAACCGGAACGTAAAGAAGACTTCCTCGCATAGGGTAAGGCACTATGGAATCGGTGGAGTAAAGGAAGAGGTGGAGTCATTATATAGGGTCAGCGGCCAGCAAATCCAATTACCGGCGCGCTGGCCCTTTAAATCGGACAGAGCCGGTGCGCGCGCGTCCTAGGGAGCGGGGACGTGCCCACCGGCCGGCAGTCAGCGGAGAAGCAGCAGGAGCGTGGTCGGTTAAGCCAGTGCACCCGTGGGAGCAAGTGCGCCCGCAGACCGTGGCGCCGCGTGCCCCAGGCGCAACAAAGACAGGGCGGACACGAGTGCACCCGCAGCCCGGACCACGGGCTGCGGCGCCGCTTGTGACAGTACGCCCCCCTTCGGTCTCCCCCTCCCTCTGGTCTGAAGAAATCTCCGAAGCAGCTCCTGGTCAATGATGTTCTCCTCTGGCTCCCAAGATCTTTCCTCAGGCCTGAACCCCTTCCAATCAATAAGAAAATGACGTTTCCCCCTGATTGTCTTCATGGCGAGAATTTCGAGGTATCAGTTACCGGAAAGGGGTGAGCCCTACGGAATATCTGTTTTAGGAAAGACTGGTTTAAGTAGGGAAACGTGGAAGGGGTTCGGGATCCGCATGGAGGGGGAAGTCGGAGCGTGTAGGCCACCGGGTTGATCTTCTTCAGGACCACAAAAGGACCAAGGTAGTGAGGGCCCAGTTTATAGGATGGGATATTCAGACGGATATACTTGGAGGACAGCCAGACCTTATCCCTGGGAGCAAATGAGGGGGGAGGCCTCCTGTACTTATCCGCTCGTAGAATCATCCGGATGGAAGCCTGACACAGAGATCGTTGAGTTTTGCTCCAGACGGCCTTCAAGTCATGAACCAAGGAGTCCACGGGGAGGGACGTTCAGAGACCGATGACAGTGGGAGGGGTGGGCGGGGCATGCAGTCCATAAACCACAAAGAACGGAGAAGCCCCCGCCGACTCTGAACCAGAGAGTTTTTAAAAGCGAATTCCTGCCAGGGTAAAAAAGGCCCGACCAAGTCGTCTTGCCGGGCCGACACAAAATGGCGTTAATAATTTCCAGGATCTGGTTGACCCTTTCCACCTGACCGATTGTCTGCGGATGATAAGCAGAAGAGAACTCTAGATCCACTTTCAACTGGAAACAGAGGGACCGCCAAAATTTGGAGACAAACTGTACCCGTGATCCGACACAATGTGTGTGACGAGGAAGGCCATGCAGACGGAAGATGTGCTGGAAGAAAAGGGTCACCAAGCGAGGCGCAGAGGGCAAACCGGCAAGTGGTACAAAGTGTGCCATTTTGGAAAAGCAATCAACGATGACCCAGATGACGGTATTACCAGTTGACAGCGGAAGATCCATAATAAAGTCCATGGCAGTATGGGACCATCGGTGGTCCGGGATGGGCAGTGGCAGAAGTGGGGTGTTTTGTTACTGGCACACGAAGGACATGATTCCATAAAGTCCTTGACATCCTTGACTAGGTTAGGCCACCAATAGTAGCGGCAAATGAGCTGCGCTGTCTTTCGTACTCCCAGGTGGCCGGCAATCTGAGAGCAATGACCCCACTTCAGGATTCTCCTCTGAAGCCCCAGACGTGCATAAGACTTGCCAGGCGGTATCTGCCGCAGATCCACCGGGGTTGCCGTAATCAGACGGTTAGGAGGAATAATATGGCTAGGAAGAGATTCTTCACCCACGACGTCCGAAACCCGGGATAGCGCATCGGCCTTGACGTTATTTTAAGCCAGGCGGTAATGGATAATGAAGTTAAACCGTGAGAAGAACAGGGACCAACGAGCCTGCCGAGGATTAAGATGTTGGGCTGTCTGGAGGTATGCAAGATTCTTGCGGTCCGAGTAGATGGTGACAGGGTGGTGACCAGGGGGCGAGCGGTCACCAATAGTGTAGTTTTTTTTCGGCCGGGGAAAATGTTTTAGAAAAGAACCCACAAGTGACTATCTTATCCTTGGATTCCCGCTGAGAGAGCACTGCCCCTGCTCCTACTGAGGACGCATCCACCTCCAGGAAAAACGGTTTCTCGGTGTCCGGGCGAGACAGGATGGGGGCTGAGGTGAAGGCTGCTTTGAGCCGGGAGAACGCGTCTTCGGCCGCCTGAGGCCACGACCTAGAATTGCCAGTCTTCTTAGTCATGGCCACAATCGGAGCCACCAGCATCAAAAAATGTGGGATAAACTGTCCTAAGTAGTTTGTGAAGCCCAAGAACCGCTGGATAGCCCGCAGGCCGACCGGACGGGGCCACTGCAGGATGGCGGAAAGCTTGGCTTGAACCTTCTGAAGTTCCTTGGCAGAGACGATATACCCTAGGAAGGGCAGTCTGGACTGGTGAAACTGGCACTTCTCTAGTTTGACGTAAAGACGATTCTCCCGAAGACGTGCACAAGGAGTCGATGGGACTTGACATCAGGCGAGAAGACCAGAATGTTGTCCAGATACACGACCATGCAGGAATACAAGAGGTCCCGGAAGATCTCATTAACGAAGGCCTGGAATTCCGCAGGAGCATTGCAGAGGCCGAAGGGCATCACTAAATATTTGAAATGTCCATCCCGGGTGTTCAATGCCGTCTTCCACTCGTCGCCTTTACGAATTCGGATGAGGTTACAGACCCCTCGCAAATCCAGCTTGAGAAAACCTTGGCTCCGCGGAGCCGATCGAAAAGTTCCGTGATCAGGGGCAGCGGGTAGCTGTTTTTCACCGTAATTTTGTTGAGGCCACGGTAGTTGATGCACGGACGTAGAGAGCCGTCTTTTTTCTCAACGAAGAAGAATCCGGCACCGGATGGGGACGTGGACTTACAGATAAAGCCCCTCTTGAGGTTCTCCCGTATATAGGTCGACATGGCTTAGGTCTCAGGAACAGACAGCGGATAAATCCTGCCACGAGGAGGGTTTGTGCCAGGCAACAGGTCAATAGGGCAATCGTAGGGATGATGAGGAGACAAGGTCTCAGCTTCCTTTTCCAAAAATACATCCGCGAAGTCTTGGTACTCCGGAGGCAGACCCGGCAGAGTTTTAGGAGGCGTCGATGGAGAAGCGGGGAGCACCAGGCGTGGTGCCACAAGACAACGGGACTGGCAGTCCTGTCCCCAACGCGTTATTTCGCCCGTTTCCCAGCACAGCATAGGGGCGTGGCACTGCAGCCACGGGAGACCAAAGAGGATTGCTGAGAAGGAGTGGGGCAGCACGTAGAACGCGATCTTCTCTCTATGCAGCGCCCCCAAATGAATAGACACTGGCTCAGTGCGGTATCGGATGGAGTCTCGCAGAATCTCCCCATTCACGGAAGAGATGGCTAAAAGCTTCATGAGACAGACCATGGGAAGATGAAGCTTTGACACCAGAGCAGCATCCATGAAATTTCCAGCAGAACCGGAATCAAGAAAAGCAGGAACTTGAACTTGAGCTTTGGAACAAGACACGACCTGAACCAGCACGGTCAGCCAAGTAGAGGAACTGTTGACACCTAGGGACGCCTCTCCCACGTGACCTAGGTGCGTGTGGTTCCCGGACAAGGGCGCAATTGACAGTCCAATAGGTATTGCTCCGGACTGGCACACTTCAGGCACAACCTCACCGCACGACGTTGAGACTGCTCCTGTTCAGTAATCTGGACGCGGTCAATTTGCATAGGCTCTTCACCTGAGTACTGCGGAAGTGGCAAAGGAGGTCTCTGGAACACTGGGGCCAGGTGAGGGAACCGGCGAAGCTGAACCGAGCCACGTTCCTGATGGAGCTCCTCTTGTCACTCGGTGAAGCGCATGTCGATGTGGGTGGCCAAATGGATCAGCTCACTTAAGGATGTCGGGAGGTCTCTTGCAGCCAGCACATCCTTAACCCGGCCGTAGAGGCCCTTCTTGAAAGTAGCGCACAGAGCCGCCTCATTCCAGGTCAACTCTGAGGCCAATGTGCGGAATTGGAGGGCGTAATCTCCAACTGAAGAATTCCCTTGGCGCAGGTTCAGCAGTTTCCGCAGACGATGCGCGCGCTGGTTCTTCAAACACACCATGGAACTCCTTAAAAAAGGTCTGCAGATCCACCGTCACAGCATCGTTTCTGTCCCAGAGGGATGTGGCCCATGCCAGAGCTTCCCGGAGAGCAAACTGACCACGAAGGGTACCTTAGACCTTTCGGAAGGAAACTGGTCAGCCATCATGTCCACGTGCACGGAGCACTGTGTCACAAATCCCCTGCAGAATTTCGGATCTCCGTCAAATTTTGTAGGAAGCGACAGCCGGAGTTTGGGTCCCAGGGAGACAGACAAAGCGGCTGGCATAGGAGGGACCACGGGAGGAGACGAGGGCTGCTGCTGAGCGGCAATCAGTTGCTGCAACATGGCGGTCAATTGGTCTAACTGCTGCGCCTTTTGCGCCAGCTGCTGGGACTGCATAGCCACAATAGACGTAAGGTCCTCCACACTGGGTAACGGCACCTTGGCGGGATCCATGGCCAATTCCAACTGTAACGGAACAAGGTAGTGGACCACCGCAAGCGGTGTTAGTAGCCGTACCAGAGAGCGGAGTCTAAGTGGGTCCCGGTTTTCCCGGCGGGTTGGACTTGCCGCGGCGGAATTCCATAAGGTCGCTACCCCTGATACGACTTGCTTGCGGTGGTAGCCGAGGTGCGATGCAGTACCAAATCGACAGGCAAACTAGTAGTCGGGGATGGGCCAAAAGGTCAGGGCAGGCAGCGAAGGTTCGTGGTAGAGAAACGTAAGCCGGAGGGACCGGTACACGGAATTGGCAACCGGAACGTAAAGAAGGCTTCCTCGCATAGAGTAAGGCACTATGGAATTGGCGGAGTAAAGGAAGAGGTGGAGCCATTATATAGGGTCAGCGGTCAGCAAATCCAATTACCGGCACGCTGGCCCTTTAAATCTGACAGAGCCGGTGCACGCTCCCTAGGGAGCGGGGAGGCGCGCACCGGCCAGCAATCAGCGGAGAAGCAGCAGGAGCGTGGTCAGGTAAGCCAGTGCGCCCGTGGGAGCGAGGGCGCCCGCAGACTGCGGCGCCATGCGCCCCAGGCGCAACTGGGACAGGGCGGACACGAGTGCGCCCGCAGCCCAGACCACGGGCTTCGGCGCCGCTTGTGACAGTTCGATTATTAGAACAAAGGCATTTTTAAAGGTAACTTTTGCTCCTCCCTCTTTTAGACTGCAGTACTCCATTAACACACCTTCTTCTGATACAGATAACCTGAAAGGCTTAGGTTCTAAGTTACCCAGCCTATTTTTTCATGACACATAAGTTTGTCAGGGTTTTATTCCACACTAAACTGCATCAAAATCTCTTGTATTCTCTGTCCTTAATTGCATAAATGGGCAGCATGGTGGGTCAAAGGTCAGCACTACTCTCAGTGCTAGAGTCTCATATAAGTTATAATATAAATAAATAGTTTGCTACGGAGCCACTTTAATTTATTCCTTTGTAGTAACAGCCCAGTAACTTTAATCACAAGCAGCTCTTTTTTTTCCATAGAATCATCTTCTTTTGGATTACTTGACTACTACCAAATCCCCTTGGTAGTGTGAGCAAAAAAGTTCCCCCTCTTGTTTTAGGGGGGACATTGTTTGAACCATGTATTCAACACAGAAGCTCTATCTGATGCCTTATTTTTGAATGACATCAGAGTTGGGAAGGAGACATTCACTTAGAAAGTCATATGGCCCCTAGAGCTAGGGTCTGTATTATCCCTAAGGCAGTTTACGGGTTCTTTGACCAGATTGATTGCATGAATTTAATGTTTTATCTATGTCTGAAAAATTAGCTTACCTTCAACATTTTGATCTGAATGGAATACATTTCATAATCCCCCATCAAAGTTGGGAATAAAGCTACGCACAGCAGGATTTGTGATAGGGTCATAAAAGGGGATGTAACTTCTCCTTCTTTTGATAGAGTTGTTGAAAGGGGCAGTTACTTTAATCAACGGGCCCAAAAATGATTTGTGTAGGAAATGGTGTTAGAGGCTGTTTTATGATTATAGGAGTTATCTGTGCCAGAGTAGATGAAATATTGAAGAGCACACAAAAACTGAAACAGAGTAACCTATTTTAATTTAAATATAAATAAAAATCCTCCATCATGACTATTTTTAGTAGTAAAAAATGGTTGGTTTGGGAAATCAGGTCGTTAAAAAATGGACCGTTTTGCTCCAAAAATATAAAAAATTTGGTACAGTTGTTAAAAGCAGTGCCAAGACAAGAGGAATTGGGTCTTGCCTGTGCTATTTTCTAATCTTCGCTTCATCAAATGATTTAAAAGTATTTGGAATGACATGGGTAAGCAAGCTTTATCGGGGGGAAAATATTTCGCTCCATGGAAACGATTGACCTATTTTAGCAAATTTTTCACTTGCTCTCAAAGAAGAGTTCCCCCGTTCATAAAAATGACTGCATGGGGAAAATTTCCTTCATCCCTAAAATTGTTACGATGTTGCCATGTGGTCCGCTTTGACCCCAACCCCAAAGTAAGTGTAGAGAGGTTTTCTCTAGCCGGGAAAAAAAATGAGATCGGGTTTGAGGTATCATGGGAGGACAATGGGACAATACTTTTTCCAAAACAAATTCATGATTCACTCAAAAAATTTTTTAAAGTAGTTTTTGTTGAAAACTGTTTCCCCAAATTTTAATGTTCTCCCAAAATAGCTTGATAAGTATTATAAGGGTGATAAAAACCTGATGTTATCTTTTTTATACGTAAAAGTTATCCTGAAACATGAGCCTGTTGAGGGAACGGAGTGGAGTTTCAGGGGGCTCGCGCCGCGGCCCGCGGCCGCCCCCCCTGCGCTTGGGGATCCGGCGGGGTGCCGCTGCTGCCCGCAGCCGTTGTCCTTTGCCCCCTGCCCGGGAAAACCCGTATCACCGTCCCTGTTCGTGTCTGGCTTGACACCCCGCCGTGGCGTACCCGCGCTTAGGGTTGCGACAGGCTGGTGGGGATTTAAGGGGTTTAGGCGCCGGTAATTGGATCCTGGCCGCTGCCCTTTTTATTGTGCACTCCTCCTACACTCACTGCCAGTTCGTTGGTGCGTGTTTGGGTGCCTATCTGTATTCAAGCCATTGTTTTCCCATGTCCAGTCCCCTGCTTCTTTTCCCTGACCTTGCCTGTTTCCGCCTGCCCTGCCCCCTTCTGCCTGTCTTGACCACAAAACCTCTGCCGCCCCCCTGTTCCCCCTTCCCCGACTACGTCTCCGGATCCCCGATTCTTTTCCCAGCAATCACCGCCGTACCGAAGCAAGTCAGTAGGGGTAGCGACGGGTAGCCTCACCCCGTCAAGTTATCCCGCTTTGCGGCGGGTTTGGGTAAAACACCGGGGGTACTTGCTTGCTCCCGGCTTGCTTAAAAATCATCGCTTGCAGTGGTCCAGCAAATCCACCCTGATTACGTACGAACTGGCCATGGATTCCGCCGGGCCTCTCCCCGACCTCCGGGATTCACGAGGGCAGTCTCCCAGCGGGATCAACGTTTCGACCAGCTAGCGGTCATGATGCAGAACCTTGCGGCCCATCACCTCCGCTGGCTGCCGCCGCCGCGCCTGCATCCGTTGCCCCGGCCCCTTGCTTTTTACTGCTCCGGCTTGGGGACCCTCTCTGCATCGCCAAAACCCCCCCAAAATCGATGGAGCCCCCAAAAATGCCGGGGGTTTCACCCAGTGCTCCTTTCACCTGGAGCTAAATTCCCTACAGAGCGAGGCCAAGGGGGCCCTTTATAATCAGCCTTTGTTGGGAAGCCTTGGTTTGGGGCCAAAGCCATATGGGGATCGGGGGATCCTCTGACAGCTGACCTCCAAACCTTCCTCCGGGGGTTCCACACGGTTTTGAGGAACCAGGCCGTACTTCTTCGGCCGCCGCGCATGCTCGGCTGATTGGGCGACACCACGGTCGGTCATTTTTCTGGCGTTTCATTTGGATTTGGACTGGAAAAATAAAGTTTTTGGTGGAAAACGTTCTGGCAAGGTCTATCGGGGAAAAATTAAAGGGATGGCTCGCCGCTCGGGATCACCAGCTCCTCTAGAGGGACTTAATCCACTTGCTACCCGAATCGATATTGGGTTCGCCGAAGGCAACAAGAGTTCCGCCCCCAACGGGAGGTTGTCCGCCCACGCCGTTTGCCCCGCTTGGCCCCCACTTTCCACGACCCCCTCTTCCTCCCCCCGATATTTCCAAAGAAGAACCTATGCAATTGAGAGAGCCCCCCTTCCCCCAGGGGAACGTTCCAGCGTCGTAAAAAGCAGTGTTTTTATTGTGGGGGTTCGGGCCATTTTATTGGGGACTGTTGGTGCGCCGGAAAAAAATTCCCGCCCCTAGGGTGTAGGAGGGCAACCCTAGGTGTAGGGGGCCCCTTCCCGTCTGACCACCCCATTTTTTTGGTGTTCCCCGGGGACAGCACCTTTCAGGCCCCGCCTTTATTGATTCGGGTCTGCGGGGAAATTTATAAGCCAAAACTTGTAACCCGGTTTCGTTCCCCAGTTTTCCCGTTGCAAAAACCCTATGTTGTCTCGTCGGTCGTGGCGAATGCCTTAAGGACGTAATCCGCTTTCAGACGCTCCCCTCACCTTTGAATTGGGGCTTTTAAAAAGGGACTTTTGCAACCCCTCGCCCTGCCTTGATCCCATCTGAAACCTTTTGGGGCCCTCTCGGGGGTTGCAGGCCATATCCCCCCGGGGACTGGAGCACGGGGAAGTCATTTTGGGGGTTCCGGTGTCTTTTGGTTGTCTGTCGAACCCGCAACCTGCTCCTCGGGTCCCTCCCTAAAAATTTCCCAAGCCTCCCGGGCCCTCCCTACGCCATACTGGGACTTGCCAACATTTTTCAGAAAGACGGGGCTGAAACTCTTTTTCCCCCACCCAGCCTTTGATTGTCCCATAGATCTACAACCTGGCTTTTTTCCCCCCGGGGGCCGGGTCTACCCCCTTTCCCAAACCCCGGACCTAAGGCTATGTCAGGTACATCTTTGAGAACCTCCGTAAAGGCTTTATTTTTAAGTCCTTGTCTCCACGGGACCGGCTTCTTTTTCGTGGGAAAAAAACGTGTTCTCCACCCTGCATCGCTATCGGGGCTTAAATAAAATTCTTTTAAAAAACCGTCCCCTCGCCCTTGTCTCTGAATTTGATGCCCTTGGCGCGAAAATTTTTAAACTGGATCTCCCCGGGTGTTTTAAAAACTTAATTCGCTTTCGAAAAGGCGATGAGTGGAAAACGGGTTTAATACGCGGGATGGCCACTTCGGTATCTGGTTATGCCATTGGTCTCTGCAACGCCCCTCTGTGTTTTCAAAAATTTTTGTAAACCCGGATCTTCCCGGGACCTACTCTATGTCTGTGTTTTGTTTACTTAAAAGATATTCAAATTTTTTTCCTGATCTAAAAACTATCGCCAAAAGTTGCCGGGGTCCTCAGGGACTCCGCCCCATCACTTTTTCCCCAAACCGGAAAAGTGTCTCTTTGAACGTCCCAGCTTCCCCTTTTCTTAGTGAAAATCGTCCTAATAAGGGTCCCCGGGATGGATCCTTCCCAAATCTTTCAGTGTTACAGTGGCCCAAAAAACCCGGGGGGCCTTCGGGCCATTCAACATTTTTTGGGATTCGCCAATTTTTTATAGACAATTTTTCCCACATTTCCCAAGCTTTTGGCTTCCCTGGGGGCTCTAACTAAGAAAAACGCCAAACCCAAATCCTGGCCCCCCGAAGCTCAGAAGCTTTAACCCTTCAAATTGCTTCACGTCTGTCCCGGGTCTGTCTCGCCCCGGGCCCTAACCCCCCATTTATTCTGGAAGTGGACGCTTTCCCCTGTGGGTGCCGGCGCTGTCCTCCTCAAAAGGGTCCCTCGGGTAAACGATATTGTGGGTTTTTCTCAAAAACTTTTTCCTGCCGAGAAGTTTTTGCCCTTTTGATCGCGAATTTTGGCCAAAAGTTGGCTCAGAAGAGTGGGGGTCACTGCTGGAGGGGGCCCTTTACCCTAAAACATCTTCACCGACCATAAAAACCTCCTATATCTTAGTCGGTCAACGCCTGAATCCCCCGGAGGCCCTAGTCGCTCTTTTTTGCCCTTTTTTACTTTCTTCTACAAATTTCGGCCCGCCCGGGAAAAAACGTCAAAACTGACGCCCATCTCGTTCTTCGGATCGGTGGGGCTAGAGTCTCCTCCACACACATATCCTTCCAGAACGGGTCTCAGGGTTTCTCCCGGGATCTTCAACACTTGCCCCCCCCGGAAAATTTATGTGCGTCCGCCTTGCAGCCCCGAATCCCGAATGGGGCTTTTCCAAACAGCTGGACATCCCGGAGTCCCTGGTCTCTACAGCTGGGCTCCCGTTATTATGGTGGCCCACCCTTGCTCAAGAGTCAGGAACTTTGTTCTTGCCTGCACCTCCTGTGTCCCTAATAAGGCCCCCCCTTCAAACCCGGGGCCTTCTTCAGCTCTCTCTGTGCCGGAAAAACCCTGGACCCATTCGCCAGGGGCTTTGTTTACAGATCTCCCCCCCCATCTGGAAACCGGGCTTTGGGTGGTGACCGTCGTTTCTCCAAAATGGTCATTTTATCCCCCTTTCCCTTTGGTTTTCCTTCTGCCCCCAGCTGGCCCCCCTTTTTTCCTCGTTTTCCCATTGCCCGGTCTCCCCTTTTCATATTTTCTCTGGGGGAGTCCAGTTTTTTCTAAAAATTTTTCGGGCTCTGTGCTGTCAGTTGCGGGGTTTAGTGATTTTTTATCTGCTACCCCCTAAATAAAGGGGAGGGGAGAGGGGTTAACCAGGTGTTGGGTACCTACTTGGGGCAATTTGTGTCCCCTCGTCATGATAACTGGGGCCGATCTTCTCCCCTGGGGGGGAAGTTTTCCTAATTTTTTAGATTGGAATCCGCTGGGGCCTCCCCTTTTTTTTCGTCTTTGGGTTAAATCCCCGCCCACCCCTCCCTCTAGCTACCCCCGTCTCGTCCTCCCGTGGATGCCAAGTAAAGGACATCAAGGGTCTCTGCAACTCACACGACGGCCCTGCCGGGCTTCTGCCCGAAACCAAAACTTAGGCTGCAGGTATCGTATGCCCCGCCCCTTTTGGTGGCGATAGGGTTTTGGGTTATCCGCGAAGTACATCCCCTTCAGGTGCCCAGTACAATTGGGCCCCCAAAAACTTGGGCCCTTTGGGGTACTTCGGCACTGAACACAGTATCCCACAAGCTCCGCTTGCCCCCACTCTACGTATCCCCCAAAGCCTTCCCCGTGACCTCCTAAGCCAGTATTTTGAACCCCCTTCTCCCCTAAACTGTCTCGCCTTCTCCGTCGCTAATAAAGATAACACTTTGAGGTCAAGGGGTGTTGGGGGAGAAGATGGGGAGGGGGAAGCGGTTCTTTCCTATTTTACTGGAAGGGGTTCGGTCTGCAGAAGCGTTTTCGGGAACCCGAAGGCCAACCTGTAATTCTCCCCCGCTAAATTCCATAGGAAGTGGGAGATCTAAGGGGGGGGGGTACTGTCATGGGGCCGGCGCCGCGGCCCCCGCGGCCGTCCCCCCCGCTTACGGGTCCGGCGCGGGGCCTTGCTGCCCGCAGCCCCGTTGTCCTTCTGCTCCGGCCCAGGGGGAAAATCCGTACTCACCAGTCCTGTCAGTGTTGGCTTGACAGCCCCCGCGGCCCTACCCGCTCTTTTGGGGCCGGGACGGGGCCCCGTGGGGAAAATTTTAAAAGGGGTCGCGCCCGGGAATTGGGCCCTCGCTGGCCGCTGACCCCATTTTTTGTGCACGCCTCCCACCCTCACTGCCATTCGTTTGGTGTGTGTTTGGAGTGCCTAGTCTGTATAGAATCCGTCTTGTCTTCCCGTTCCAGTCCGCCTCTTAGTTCCTGCCTGCCTATTTGCCCCCTGCCTGACCTTTGCCCGTCTCTGACCCCAACCTCTGCCGCCATCCCGACCTCCGCCCGTCCCCCCATACGTCTCCGGATCCCCTTCTGTACCAGCATTCCCCGGCCCCCGCGCCGAAGCGAGTCCCTCAGGGTTGCGACCTGGTGCCCCCACGCCGCAGCAAGTCAAACCCGCTGTGGGCGGCTCTGGTGAACCCCCGGGGGGTATTAGAATCCCCCTCCCTGGGTGGCTTAAATTTTATGCATGGGTGGTCCAGCGAATCCACCCCTGCATTACAGGAGTCAAAGTCGGTGTTAGGGAAATTGAAGAGTTGGAGCTTTGGCTTACCGACTCCACAGTGCTGTTTAGCAGAGTAACTGAACATTGCCGACTAAGCAGACACAGCTGAAGATGGCTATCTTATAATTAAGCATGTGGAACAATATAGTTGCAAGGAAACCAGATACATGCAACTACTTATTAATTAAAAACAAAAACTGATTATCTGGTAGCAGTGAAAGCAAAGGGATGGATGCACACAAAAGTGTGAAAGTGTATGCAGGAATCTGCCATGTCATATTGCCTAAACTGGGTAAAAAAGCTGGGGAGGAGTTTTAAACCCTTTAGAAAAATAATAATAATAATAATAATAATAATAATAATAATAATAGAATAAAATCTTTATTTATATAGACCCACAATATAATGCAGCTACTTTACAAATTATGGGTCTAAACGTTACAGACATTAAACCATTAAGTACTTCAGATGAGACACAAGGTGTGAGGGGCCCTGCTCGTGAGAGCTTACAAATCTATTAGGTTGTATGGGGACAAAATGTGGTAAAAATGGGGGTGAATCAACACAGTGAGAAGTGCCCTAAGTTTGCAATGGTCCAGCCATTTTCCTAATACGGGGGTGGTTGTAAATGAAAAATGGATGAACTGCCACCCAGACAGTATATCTATATACAAGACTAAGGGCTTGTGAGTGCCCTAGTTGTAGGGTAGTGACATGATGTGTTGATAGCAGTTAGGGATCTTGCTAGGCCAGGATCTGAGAAGATGTGTTTCAGGGCCTCTTTAAAACTATGAGTGGTTGTAAAATGTGCATGATCCGCCGACGGTAGCATATTCAGAGAACTGGTGCCGCACGTAGGTCTGGGGTTTGTGAAATCCTTGGAGACGGGCATGGGGTAGGTTCTGGATGATTGATGAGTGTAAACTGATATCAGCTGGAGGAGCGGTGAGTAGCCGGATCGGGTGGTTGAACAGAGACTCAGGAGGTGATGTAGGGGGTTGCGCGTGAGAGAGCTTTATGGATGAGAGTGCTGAGTTTATACTGTATCTGTACTTGATGGGCAACCAGTGCAGTGACTTGACCACAGGGTAGAGGCTTAGTATTGCGGGCTGGACCGAGAAAGATGGAGCCTGCCTGCTGCCACTTAGGACAGATTGAAGGAGGAGAGAGTTTGCCGAGGGGGAGACTGATTTTCAAGGAGTTACTAGTAGTCTCAAGACGAGAAATAATCAGCACAATGAGAGCTTGACTGTGTCGTGAGAAACGGACAGATTCTGGAGATGATTCTTGAGGTGCAGGTGACAGGAGCGGGCAAGAGGGATTGGATATATGGGGTGAAGGTCAGACAGAATCTTATATAACCCCCAGTTAGTGGGGTGTCGCTGCCTAGGAGAAATGATGGTACACAATACAGAAACAGAAATAAGGCAGAGGGGGGGGGGGGTTGTTACTAGATGTCGGAAAGACAAGTTGTTCCGTTTTAGTGGGTTTTGTTTCAGACTGTCCGCTGGTGTTTTGTAGGAGAGAAGGAATGAGAGTGTACGGGCGTAGGAGGTGTTAACTTGGGTGTCATGTCAGCTTAGAGATGGTATGGAAAGCCAAATATGCTGATGGTTTGTCAATGGTGGCTGTTGTACCATGAAAAAGAGGAGAGGATCTAGAACTGAAGTCCTGAAGAACCTCCAACATCAGAGGTAGAGAAGAGGAGATAGATCCAAATAAAAAGACATGAAGGAGGCGATCAGACAGGTTAAATGAGAACCAAGCGCGGAGAGCGGTGACCTGGAGGCCAATGGCACTGAACATGCTGAGGAGAAGTTGGTGATCAACAGTGTCAAATGCTGCAGAGAGATCCAAGAGAAGCAGTGTAGGGTGTGGAAACCTGATTGCAGAGGATCAAGAAGAGAGTTAGTAGAGAGATAGCGGATTAGGTGAGAGCAGACTAACCGTTCCAGGAGTTTAGAGATGAAGGGCAGATTAGAGACTGGTCGGATAATTTGCAGCAGCAGGACGGGTCCAGAGTCTGCTTTTATAGTAGAAAGGGGTTATGATGGCGTGTTTGAAGGAAGATGGAAAGATCCCAGTGGAGAGACGTTACAGATTGCAGTAAGGTGAGAGAGGACAGCTGGAGAAATAGACTGGATGAGGTGGGAGGGAATGGGGTCAGTAGAGCAGGTGGTGGGGCGCGCAGACGGAGAAGCCTGGACCCTTTTTCCTCTGTTGTTGGGTCAAGGGCTGAGAGTAGATTAGAGGACGTGCGAGAGGGGATGGGATGGTTTACTTGGGACGGAGATATGTTTTGCGGATATTTTTTATTTTCTTTTTGATGTGGAGTGCCAGGTTAAGCACAGAGGTCAGTGAACAGGGCATGAGCTTTTGGCCTTAGGAGGGATGTGAAAGGTGTCAATCAGGGCATTTTGGGTTGTTGTGTCAGTGTTGAGATGAGGTAGGTGAAATTATTTTTGTTGCCGCTGTGAAGGCAGGTGTGATAATTCCTGAGCATGAATTTGTAATGAGAAAGTCTGCAGGTAGCTGCTAGACTTTCTCCACAGACGCTCAGAACCTGGAACAGCGTTGCAGGAAGCGTGTCTGAGGGCATGTGCAAGGCTAAGCCGGGCGGTTGACTAGCGTGGTGCCGGTGAGTGAGTCGGTGCCAACATGTCCAGGGTGGTTGTCGAGAGTTTCATTGTAAGTTTGACAGCTGGTCATCGACAAGGAACGAGGGAGGAGATTGGGGGCAGTGGGACTGTACTGGTGTCTGTGAGTTCCAGGGTATTAATGCGAGCGTGGATATTTCGGAATGTGTGATAGCAGGTTTGTCCAGAAGAAGCTGGATGGAGAAATTTGTGATAACGAGTAGGAGTATAAGGGTTTTGTGGTTCAGGAGAGAGCATAAGGATGAATTAGTGAAGTTAACAAATTGAGGGAAAGATGACAGAAAGACAGATCAACGAGAGAAGTTCCTATCTAGTGGAGTTGGGAGAGTCAGTAAACTGCAAGAGGCCAAAAGAGAAGAGGTTACTGAAAGAAAACTGAGAGGCAGAGTAGAGAGACTGGGGTAATCAATGGGGATGTTGAATAATAACCATGATCAGAGTGGGTATTTCGAGTAGAGAGGAGAGTAAGGGAGCCAGGCAGCAAAATGATCCAGGAAACATGGCGGGCGTGAGCCGGGGGGTCTGTACACAAACTGCGACTTAGAGGAAAATCGGAGCCGAAAAACGGTTCTGACGGGTGTGACCTCAAAGGAGGGGAATGTGAGTGAGCGATTACAGTGGGAATGACCCTGGTAAGTGCAGTGTGGAGAGATAAGTATGTCCAACTCCTACCACCGGCCTGTTATTTAGGTCCTCTGGGGGTTGGGTAGGTGAAGTGTAGGCGCCATAGGTGAGAGCGGCAAGGAAGCGGTGTTGTCAGATTGCTGGAGCATGTTTCTGTGAGGTTCAGCAGGTTGAAACCCGGAGTTGGATAGAAAAAACAGGTCTATGTACAGCAGTGGCGTTTCTTGCAGAAGGCTTGGCCAACTCAATTACCATTAGAGCACACTTCAAAAGGGGCAGGGAAGACGTTAAGCGATAGCAAGAGGTTAGCAGGGTTTCTATGGAAGGAGGAGGTAGGCATGCAGCAGTAAAGGTGGGTGGGCTGGGGTTAGGGAGAGATGTCCCTTCGGAGAAGCAGGCGAATGAACGAGAACAGCAGGATGGTCCTCGTGATGAATATGAGCGCGTGTTTGTGCCAGTAATATGTGAGCTGGAGGTTGGGGGGTTGAAGGAGGGAAAATAGCGTGTGGGTGAGTACATAGGTGAGGGAAGGAAAGAGGAGCTTATATGTATAAAATTATGTGAGGGCAAGACAAGGGGGTAAGATAGGAGGCAGATGGCTGCAAGGTAGATAGTAGCGAGCATGTATTCTAATGAAAAAATAAAAAAATATATATATACCTATAAAATACTTAAAAACATATCGTAAGGAGACAGTCTGAACACCAAGGGAGACATGTATGGAACTAGGTACATCGAAGTGCATTTTCACATCTATTTTTCATTGTATGAATGTATGAAAGTGGTCTTTGTGCGATTATAACTGGGATCTAAAGTTCATCACGCTTCATCTGTGTGTTTGGCGCATTATGGAACTTAGGCGCATAAGTAATGCGCCAAACATGTATAAAGGCTATAGATAGGCTGGAAATAAAAGAAAAGTCATTAGAATAACTTGTAAGTGAATAGAAAGTATGGCACTGATCTTGCTTGGTAGGGACCACAGGTCCCAGCAAGACACCTGTGGTGTGCTTGCTCTTGCTGTATGCAGAATGAAGGGTGAGAGCAGCAAAAATAAAATTCAAATTTCAAGTAGTAAAAAAAAATTTGAAAAATCTGAACAGCACCATCAGTGGTTTATTTAAAGTAAAATTAGTTTTAGACTCTATTCATTTTAAATGCATTTTATATTATATATTTTCATATTAATTTTCTATAACTTTTTAATTAAATTTAAATAATTTAATTTCATATAGTTTGATATTTATTAGGGATAAGCGAGTCAAATTATAACGAAGTGGAATTAGTTTTTCATTTCAGAGAAAATTCGATTCTAAACGAAGCAGAATTTCCTGGTGATTTGTGGTAACAAATCTAAAATGGCCACAAGCACATGCCATGACATGTGGCAAAGAACTATGGGAGAAAGAGAGGAATGCTTTCAATGCCATGACAATGCCATGACATGCAGCCATGCAGCTAAACAACAACCAGCCAGCTTCTCTGATGTCCCAACCCTATAAAAAGGCCAGCCATTTTACATTCTGCCACTTGCCACTGCATCTCTTATGTACATGAATCTCTCTGCAGCAGCACTAAATTGTTCTCTGTGCCAAATACTTCCGATTTTACAGTTACTGGGGTGAAATATCTTTCAACTAAATAGTGTGTGTGTCATATATACACATGTTTCTGCTGCAGCGTTTTTTATTTTGGGATATTGCTCTCTGTGTGAAACATTTACTTTTATTCATTATTGTGCGTTGAAAAACTATATCTTGAAAATACATGTGTGGTGTATTTCTCACAATACCACACATTTTACATTGAAACTAGAGTTTGTTTTATTGTAAATTATTGATCAAACAGTATGTCAGACAAAGAGGTGGCAGGCCCGTTACATGGGAGGGGCAGTCGCACAAATGTTCCTGAAGCAGGCACAGGTCGCAGCACAGCAAGGGGACATCGCAGCAGGGGTGACTCGCCAAGGTCAGAGCTACTGGAGTCATCTAGCGGCCATGTGTTGACCACCAATCCAATGGTTCTTGAATGGTTAACTAGATCATCCACTTCCTCATCAGGATGACATCGAAAAACCCCAGCCAAGAGTCGGTGAGTTCGTAAGACACACCATTATTTGCAGCTGGATCAGAACAGGTCAGGGGCCCTCACATGTTCCTCAACCCGCCCTCTGTCAAGTTCGATTCCCTCAGCCAGAGAATTACTATGTGCTGTGGGCTCTGCGCCACTATACAGCAAGGACAAACTATTTGAGGACAGTGAGTAGCTACTGGGCAGCAAAGAGGTAGGGCAGACATCCACTGCTTCTTGCAGTAGGCGGGCAAGTAGGGATGTGGAGAGTGGCATGGGAGGTTATGTTGTGAACGGTCAGGCTCTGTCACAGGAGACCGTGTAGGAGGGACAGCAGTGATGGGCAAATACTAATCGATGACAATGTAGCCAATCGCACTTGGGAGCCGGGTGAAGCAAAGGCTCCATCATCATCGACGGGAGAAAGGGTGCTGCGGTCAGAGCCACTGTATTGTACACGCACGCATAAGTCCTACCCGTCGGAGAGTGCTGGCCGCCGGGACGAGTCAGCAGGGTGGCACCCACCCCAACCCTGCAAACAGTGCTTGAGGTGCGGAGCCCACAACAGGCACAGGATAGACTTCGCAGAAAGTAGCAGTGCAGGTGCTCACCTAGGCAGCGGTGGTAGCAGTCAGTCAGTGCGGAGCGTTGGTGGCAAAATCACCTACTCAGCGGTGTGACAGTTTTGTTACCAAGCACACCAGATCGGAGGCGTTATGGGTGTATGTACGAATTCTGTGGGCAGAAAGTGAAGAGTGGACAGGGACCTAATGTTGGACATGGCCTGTGTCCTATCATAGCAGCATCACCATCCACGACAACAAAAAATCGGAACTATAGTGACAGACAATGGAAAGAACATGGTGTCCGTGCTGTGCCAATGAGGGCTGACCCATGCGCCCTGCATGGTTGCATGTGTTTATAGGTGTGGTCAAACAGTTCCTCAAGTCTTCCTCCCATTCTGCAAGACATCTCTAAAAAATGGCACAGGAAGCTTTGCCATGCACATCAGCCACATTCCTACACCACCAAGCCACACCCTCCTTGAGATGCAGTGGACAGAATGGCACCTCCCCCAAACATAGCTGTGATGTGACATTTCCACCCGTTGGAATTCCAAGCCTCCATATGTTGGGCCGACTCTATGAACAAGAGAAAGGTCATTAATGGATTTTTTGATTGATCCTACGCAGGACAGGAGTACTCCCCTGTGTAATTCTGATGTCCAGGGAGAGTGGCTGCGTATGCGTTGACACCTTCCATTTGCTCAGGCCCTTGAAGGAAGCCACATTATTTGTCGGTCGCCAGGACTACGGGATGAACAACGTCATTCCACTGCTTCATGTCCTGGAACAGATGCTGCAAAATCTGTCTGGTCAGGGGACTAGAGACGTGGCGACTACATCTCACGGCCACACGAGTCCGATGGGGGCTGGACTGGAGAAGGAGGAGGAGGTCTTAGGAGACACAAGCAGTGTCTGGTGAAATGAGTGGTTTTTCTACCCAGGTGAGAGTAGAGGAGGGGCAGCCGGGAGAGGCAGAGGGAGATGAGGAAGACGAGGCAGATGACCCAGACACACCGTGGCAGTGTACAGTGGAGATGGAGGCAGGGAGTCCCTCAGAGTCACTTGCGCGAGGCCAGCTGCATGCTGATTTGCCTGGCTAGTGAAAGCCGAATAGTCCCCATCTGGCAGAGGGATGACTTCTGACTCTCCACCCTCTTGGACCCTTGCTAGCAGTCCCGTGGGGGAATTTTTTCACCTGCCGAGATGGAGGACAAACTAAAGTACTATAGACACATCCTATGTAGTCAGCTGGCCGCTGCCTATCTGCGCCATCCTCTAGCAGGTCTGACCAGGGGGGTTCCTTATCGCTCAAGTACCACTGCCATGGCTGCTGTGGGAGGTGAGGGGAATAGGAGCAGTACCAGCTCTATCAGCAGTAACCTGAGCCTGGAGTCATTGATGAGCAGCTTTCTTCACCCACCTAGTGAGGAAGGTACTCACTAGCAGCAGTACCTGGAGCAGTTCCGGAACCTGCAGTGGTGGCCTACTTGGACTGCACCCATCCTGCTACCCTCATTGAAGATCAACGTACTACTAGGATTTTGTGGCTGCAAACTTGCCGAGTTTGCACTGGGAAGCATTTGTCATGCCTGGCCAGTAGTGTGGCATCAGAGCAGGTGTTCAGTGCGGCGGGGGCCATAGTTAACCCAAGGAGAGCTCGGTTGTCCACCCGAAATGTGGAGAGACTCACCTTTGTCAAGATGAATCAGGTATGGATCAGGCAGGATTTCCACACTGATGGCTGATGTATCAATGGCTGATGTATCAGATTAGATCAACCATACCACCTCACCCAAAGTTTGACAAATGAGTCTGGATTCTTCTGGCTACCTGCCTCAGCTACTATTCTGATGCTGCCATCCATCTGATGCCACACATTCTGTGCCAGCTGTCTTTTACCACCATCATCTTTACAGGGAGGTATTGCCCACCTCTTCCCCACTACTATTCACTGGGCCATTATGTAGCCTTCTGATGCTGCTGCCACCTCACCATTCAGGTCTCCTCATGCTGCTGCTACTGTCACCTCCAGGCTATATCATCATGTCACTCTCTGGCTTGATGCTGCTGCTGTGACTACCTCCTCATTATGTCACCTAGCTGCTGCCACCTCAAAATTATGTAAGATTACACCACTCTCTGGACTCCTGTATACTGGTTGCTGCTGCCACATCCACACTGTGTAAACTTGTGCCAATCTGTGGCTACTACTCATGCTGCTGCCAACCTCCACACCATATCATGTGTGGCTTCTGTGGCCTACTCTGTTGCTGTCACTCCATAATCTGTCATTGTTTTTTTTTTTCTGCCTCTATGTGGCTAATCTGCTGTCGCCACCTACACAATCTGTCCTTGAGTCACTCTGTGGCCTACTTATGTTGCCGCCACCTCCACAATCTCTCATTGTGCCACTCTGTGGCCTACTCATGCTGCTGCCACCTCACAATCTGTCATTGATGCACTCTGTGACATACTCTGCTGCTGACAGGGTCTGGCAAAAGATGTCATTGTGTTTCTCATGTGGCCATACTCTTGTAGCGTCACCTCAAAATCTGTCATTATGCCACTCTGTGGTCCAACTCATGCTGCTGGCCACCTCAACAATCTGTCATTGTGCCACTCTGTGGCCAACTCATTGATGCTGCCACCTCCTCAATCTGTCATTGTGATCCACTCTGTGGCCTACTCATGCTGGCTGCCAACTGACCACTGTCTTACTCAACTACCCTGTGTTTTCTAATGCTGTTTTCCACCTCTACCACTCATATTCCATTGCCATATGTTTGGTTTTACCTTACTTTATCTGTCAGATAGAAAACAAAAGGACAAAGAATCCGCGATTGTTGTCTTCGAGAGAAGTCGTTGTGAGGCCAGTATGGCATGGTCCTTTGTTTGCGATCTGGATTGCCTGGATGATTAGGTAGCAAAAGCAGGAGTGTTTACAAAACACAGAATGACATATATTCATTTACTTGTCATCTCTGTTTTGGATCAAACTCATGTTTCTTTTTGGCATTTAGCAATACTGATGGATTATTGATCGACTGAAATCGAACATGGACTGATCAAAGGAGCGGCAAAATGTTCTGTGATTGATTGGTGTCATACGCAAAATTACGCCGACACCCTCTCCACTCTTTCGGGGGGCGACTCTACATGTATCAGCGTTTAACAGAACAAGTTATGTCATAATCTGTGTAATCATCTGATGATGGTGTAAAAGGAGTGTTGCGTTCCCACTTCAGTTAGTTGGTCAGTTTTGACCCCATAATTGCCTAGATAAGTTGATGATATGAAAGCATTCTAAGAGACGACACCTGTCATCCCTGCATATTCATACTAATTCACAGCATTATTTCAATATCATAAACCACACTCCTCTCTGCAGTATTTCTGCATGGGCACATGGTCTTACAACACCAATACAGGGCAGGAAATAGCTGTTTTTTATCGCAATTCCCCGCAAATAAATTCAGAACTAAACAAATTTTGGGGAAAAATTCAGCGAATCGGCCAAATTGAAGTTTTGAGAAATTGTCTCATCTCTAATACTTATCATAGATTACTTTTTATTATTGTACTGGTGTAAGTTGAGAAACATTGGACATTTTTTGCCCTAATAGCAAATCTAGCTCCACTTCAACTCCTCAGGCTCAGGCAGACCACATTAATAGGTCTGAATGTTCGAGCAGTAATGTGCCTAGTTTTACAGACACACATTCATATATGTGGCTAAAAGTACGAGTGTGGTGTGACGCCCCCACATGTTAGGCGCATTAAAAAGTGTTGAGTCTTACGAACAATGCGCCTAACACATTCGTTTGGTGCATTAGACATCATAGCCGGCTTTGACCCCAGAAACGGGTGAAAAATCCAATCATATATGTCTTCCCAACTGTTCAAATCCCCATTATTATGCTGATGATAGTAACATAATGGGAATTACTTTTTTTATCCCCCTCAAAAGACATTAATAAAAGCCAAAGAGTAAATTATATGTGCCCTAAAACCCATCCTACAAAAAAGAAAAACTTATATAGTTACATTGACAAAAGGCTAAATAAATTATGGAACTTGGAATGTGACATAAGGCCCAAAATTGGTGGATTTACAAGGGATTAATGCACTACATTCTGAAACCAGATTTCTAAATTTTGCTTTGTGATGTAGATTTTGATGTAGCCCAAAATGAGTTTGAAAAAAGCAGCACAAAGTATTAACAAAGATTTATTGTGCATATTGTGTTTGTGAAGTGCTTAAAATTGTTGCATTTTCTCTTTATATAGAAAGTAATACTACACCCAAGAACTTAAAAGTTTATCATTATTTAGCAAAGGTAATTACCATTGGTTTAGAAATGCAGTTCTATGTTTGGAAAGAAAGAAAGCTTCTTGTACCTCATAATTGAAATATCAACTTTGTAATCAAATAGATGCAACTGAAGGCAAACAAGCACAAAAAACGGAATTAACATCTGGTTTATTAGGCTGTCACATTACTTACACTTCAATATAGAGTGTAGATATAAGTGTTTCATTGTGCTGCAGATCCTACAACAAATCAATTGTTTTTTCATTTCAGTTTAGTCAAGCAGACAACAGGTTATTACTTGGGAATCATCTTAATGAGTACTTTAATTTCCAATTATACAACTGTGTTTCTTAAAAAAGGAGCTCACACATTGAAAACTCTTTTACCCATCATGGTTTTAACAATTTACGTTCAAGTCATTCAATTCAGTTCAAGTTATCCATATTCAATTAATTTAAATATACATCTTAAAATAGCAATAGTACTAAAATGTAATTGCCTACAATGATAGATTTAATTTAACTACTAATTGAGATTTTTACAAGAATAAAGACAAATTAAAATTAGTTTTAGAACAAGAACAATCGAGGCGCAAAAGTTTATACTAGTGCTAAACAACAAGTTGTTATGGAAGGCTGGACAAGGTTCACATATATCAGCAAAAATAAAGGGCTTGTTTCAAATTTTTATAGGATGCCTGAATGAATAAATGCTGCTTTGCTCTGTCACTCCCTCGTCAAGCTGTCTAATTAGCATATGAGCGCCCTGTATTCAGATTTCTCTGTTTATCAGTCTAGATTAGCTAAATTACCTTCTCTGAGGTCCAGAGAAGCTTCTGAGCTAATGTAAACAATAGAGTAATTAGTCTTTTGTCTGAAAGATTAGGTAACACACAAGCTTTCACACTGCCAGCCACAACCTGTGTGATGAAGTCACTCCCTGCTATCAGATAGAACAAACAGCAGGGGATATGGAGTACACAGGTTGGTCAATTGGGAAGCCTGAGAGCCCTCAGAAGGTGATAAAATCATTTGTAGCTCCTTAACAAAAAAAGATGAACAACGCAATATATTTGGAAAACGTCTTCATTTAGTGTTCCCTACATTCTGAACTCTATTCTTTGTAGTGAGACAACCGCTTTAAGATTATTTTGCATACTTTAACTGACCACAATTGAGGCACAAACTGATGAAAATATGCTTCAGTCATCATCTACATTTGGAGGCTCTGTTTAGAAACTCTGTCACATTTCATGATGGACACCAAAGACTCCCAATGGGCCTTTGATTTCAATAGGATTCATTGGGTTTACATGTCTGTCATCTTAACTGAAAAAATAGTGTTGCTTGCTGTGCTTTATTTCATGTCAAATTAGATTAAATCTGCAACAGTGGCTGAACCTCTAACACAGATATAAAGCAAGCCATTTTCACCCTTTTTTTTACTGCAGAATCATCAGTTAACCCCTTAAATGTGGTGGTCAATAGTGACCATCCATGCAAAGGATTTGACTGGGCGAGGGAGCTCCCACATTCTTGCTATTGCATTGTGCAGTCGGGGTGGGGGAGTGGTGCAATGGCTGCCATAATAATCTGAAAACCTTACAAAGGCTTGCGAGTTGCCTGTGACATAACCATGCCCAGACACCTTGCAGTACAGTCAAGTTAAAAAAAGTATGTAAAAGAATGTAAAAAAAATAATAATAATTAAGAAACAAAAAATACACCAGCTAAGTAAAACACCTAAACTGCCCTATTCTGATTACAAATGCCAATCACACCCCGCCCCACCCCTCAAAAAAGTAGCTTTGGTATTGCCACGTGCAATAAACAGCGTAATAAACAATAGCACAACTGCAATTTTGAAAATATATAAATTGTGTCTAATTTGCCACTTTCCTACCATAGTGTCATGTGACTCGTTAGGCCATGTTCACACGGCTTAAAATGGGCAATATTTCGGCCCGTAATTACGCGCCGAAGTGCGCAAATTACGGGCTGAAAACGGCCCATTCATTACGGTAATCCATAGTTCTCATAGAGAACTATGGATTACGTCTCCTCTCCCTGCTTGGGCGAATCCGCCGGGCGGGGAGATAAGTGACATGTGAATTACCAGCGGCGTATAAGCGCCGCTGGTAAGGCAAGTCAATGGGCCTGCGAAGTGCCGGCCCCCCGCTCACTCCCCCGCTCCCGCCCCCGTCCACACGGCGTAATTGCGGGGCATAATTACGTCCCGCAGTTAAGCCGTGTGAACATAGCCTTAGTGTTACAAGGTCACAGATGTGAATAGGGAGGTGAATAGGGAGCAGGTGTTTTAAATTTGGTGTTTCACTCTCACACTCTCATATTGCTCACTGGAAGTTCAACATGGCACCTCATGGCAAAGAACTGTCTGAGCATCTGAATAAAAGAATTGTTGCTCTGCATAAAAATGGCCTAGGTTATAAGAAGATTGCTAACACCCTGAAACTGAGCTGCAGTATGGTGGCCAAGACCATACAGTGGTTTACCAAATCAGGTTCCACTCGGAATAGGCCTTAGCATGATTGACCACAGAAATTGAGTGCATGTGCTCAGTGTCATATCCAGAGATTGTCTTGTCAAAATAGATAAATGAGTGCTGCCGGCATTTCTGCAGAAGTTACAGGGGCGGGGGGTCAGTTTGTCAATGCTCAGACCATAAGCCGTACACTGCATCAAATTGCTCTGTATGGCTGTCGTCCAAGATGGAATCCTCTTTTAAAGATGATGCACACGAAAGTCCGCAAACAGTTTGCTGAAGACAAGCAGACTAAAGGTATGGATAACTGAAACCATGCCCTGTGGTCTGATGAGACCAAGATAAACTTATTTGGTTCAGAGAACTACAGTTCATTGAGGGAACCATTAATGCCAACATGTACTGTGACATACTGAGGCAGAGCATGATCCCCGTTCCCCCTCAGAAACTGGGCCACAGGGCAGTATTCCACTGGTGACCACTGCCTTCCTAAAGAAAAGGAGGTTTAAGGTGCTGGATTGGCCAAGCATGTCTCCAGACTTAAACCCTTTTGCGCAACTGTGGGGCGTCCTCAAATGGGATGGTGCAGTAATGCAAGGTCTCTAACATCCACCAGCTCCGTGATGTCGCCATGGAGGAATGGAAGAGGATTCCAGTGTCATCTTGTGAAACTCTAGTGAACTCCAAGCCCAGAAGAGTTAAGGCAGTGCTGGACAATAATGGTGGCTACACCAAGTATTGACACTTTGGACACAATCTGTCCATGTTCACTTAGGGGTGTAATCACTTTTGTTGCTAGCGGTTTAGACATTAAGGGCTGTTTGTTTAGTAATTTTACGAGCACACCAAATATAGCTACTTGTAAGAGATCAACAAGTTGTGCAAAAAGTACTGATGCATTGAATAGTTAAACATGTGCATTCTAAAGTTAAGAGATTCTCTCATATAGTTCATTTAAAAAAGGTCAACAGATTTTTCATCCTAAAATTTCAACCGAAAACTTTTTCTAAGTAGTTTATATATTTTAGAATGAAAAATCTGTTGAATTGTTTTTAAATGAACTATATGAGACCATATCACATGTTCAACTGTTTAATGTTTCAGTACTTGCACTATATTTGGAATGCTCTAACAAAGAGCTTAATGCATAATTCCCAACAGGTGTTTGATCCCTGAATCACCCAATAAGTTTAGGTGATACATTTAAATTGAGATTTAAATAGTCCTTCCCATCATGCTGTTCTTATTTTGACATCATGGGACCAAGACAACAACTTAAATCATCTGGTTCCGCAAGGCATTGTTTACAATGAAGCGGTCATTAGTGTGTGATGGAGCCAAAGGACGTCCACTTTTTTGCCTTTCTGTGACTCTTCCAGTTTCTCTGTATCTCTGTTGCAACCTGCTGTTTGAACTTTTATGACACTTGCCTCATTGCCACTTCCGTCTGAGAGCATTTTTCTTGAAACCTCGCAATGGCGAGGTAATGTTGATCAATTGTAAGGATTTGTCTTTGTCTCATGCTTCCAAATATCCCTAACTTTCTGTGAGCAGTATAAATAATATAATATAATAAAAATATAGACACATGGCATTCTACTGGGAACAGTCTTTTATCCTGCCATTGAACTTTCTGTCAGATACCTCCATTACTAACACTGGAATAAAATGGTAAAAAAAATCCCACATGCAACAAAAAAGCACTTTATTTTAAACAACCCTTGACAACTTCCATCATTGACCGTTTTATTAAAGAAATGGATTAGATGCCGGTCAGACATAGTTTAACCAATCCAATTTAGTCCAAATGGGAAACCTGTAGAAAAATATAAACACTACAAAAATAGAGATGGGGCAGTGAGTTGCTTGGAAACGTGAGTATTTTTAAAAAGTTTTCTGTGGCAAATTCTGCAGAGACAAGTTGTAACTGGGAAAAGTCATCATGGCGGTTTAGACGGAAAGGAAAAATAAAATGAAGAGAACCACCCCGATCAGAGAAGACGTCACTTGTAAGTCATTGCCTGTAACTTCACTCTAATCACTTATTTGTCTGCAGAGCACCTGTGTAGTCGTTTTGTGGTGGTCACATGTGGTCATGGTCTGTCAGTATTCTTTGGTCCTTATATAGTTTATTATTAGGACTGATGGTCTTGGTATTGTGGTATTTATTTTTTAATAGTATGACAGAAATATGTATGGTATATTTGCTCCATGTATAGATGTATTATTTTTTAATGGTATTACTATTTTTTTTAGAGATATTATAATTTCATACATAAATGTGTGGTTTTGAAGAGGCAAATTTGTCAATGTTGATTTTCATTATACTGCTGAAATGATGTACAGTATCTATGTGAAAAATTAGTGACAGGAACATATATTTTTTATTAAAAAATTACATGCTGCAGTTTACGGTGTGCCATGAAAAAATCTGTGTCAATCCAGTATTTTTGAGCTAAATGTGTCAAAGAGTCTGTGCCTTAGATGTTTTAGTATCCTAGCAATGCCCCTTCCAATGTGTAGTTTTTTAATGAGCATATACCGCCCTCATGGATTGATGTGTGAGCAATTGTTCATCAGTAATCTGCACCTATGCAACTTCTCCCATGTCGAATTTTGACTTTGATTGCTTCAAGTGAACGGCCATTGATTGTGAGTATGGCCATGTGTCTGTATTTTTAAGTAATGTCCCATTTTTCTCTGATTCTTTTTTTTGTAAATTGCTTGTGATCTTAGTGTAGGGACTCGCAAGACAATGAAGACCTATGATGTGGGTTATGAACTTGTGTATTTTGGCCAAAATATCAACTATTACCTCATGTTTGATTTTTTTTTCAGTCTGCATTTTTCCCTGTAATGCTGGGAAGGAAGGGATGTCAGTATTTAGTGTTATGCACTTGGAATATGCTAAGCAACGCCCTTAATCAAATAGTATGGACATTATCAATTGGCTGTAAGCCAGCATGGTGCACCACACATAACATGCACTCTATATAAGCCTTATCTATGTGTAAATGTAATACTAGCAAGCACCCCCGTTTCTCACTGCGATCGGGACATCATCGGCGAGATCGTTGTGTCCCAGTCAGATAAAATGGCAGCTGGAAGTCTTGTGAAAGCTTCCATCACTGCCATATTTTGTGTTTAATTACTTCCCACGCAGGAAGTAGTAAAACCACCGTTTATACAATTCAATAGGCTGTTTAAATGATCATGCCACCTATTGATAAAGTATCCTAGGGGGACCCAAAGTTAAAGAAAAAAAAATGTTTTAATGTGTTAAAAAAAAGTATATATATTAGAAGTTCAAATTACCCCTATGTTGCCATTTTACAAATAAAATAAAATAATAAAAAAGTTACACATATTTGGCATTGCTGCATCCGAAAACATCCAATCTATTAAAACATAGCATAAAGTATCTCATATGGTGAACACCAAAGAAAAAAAAGATTCCAAACACCAAATTGCATTTTTTCTGGTCATTCACGTCCTCTAAAAATTGGGATAAAATTTATCAAAAAAGTAAAAAATGTATTCCAAACTAATACCAATGAAAGGTACACTTCTCACTGAAGTCTGAAGGTGTTAGTGCCAAAAAGTTATTGGTTGCAGAAAATGGTGCTGCGTCAAAAATTTTAAAAATAGAAAATATTTGGAATTATTTAAGGTACTAAAACATAATGAAAACTGTACATGTTTGGTATTACCGGATGCTTATCAACCTGTAGGATACAGATAAAACATCATTTTACCGAAGATTGAACGTCAAAATTCCCGCAAACATGGCGCAAGTCTGTTTTTTTCACATTTAGTCTCACAATTTTGTTGCGGTTTCCCCAGTATATCCCTTTGTAAAAATAAAAACCATTAAAAGGGTAATTTTTTCCCCCAAAAATTAAAGCCTAATTTGCCCTAGTTTGGGGGGAGAAAAAAAAAAGTTATGGCTGGGGGAAGGCGAGGGGAAAAAACGGGACACCCCCCCCAAAAAAAAAAGGGCTGCGGGAGAAGGGGGTTAAGGGGAATAGTTTTTAAAAAAAGGGGGACTGTTTGGGGTTTTGGCTAAAACTTTGCCCTAAAGGGCACATCTGAACAAAAAAATGGCCCCCTTAAAAAAATCTGTTGAAAATTTTTATTAAAAAAGTGAATACTTAATTTTAACCCTCCTAATGTCCTTAAAAAAATAAAAAAGGGACTTTGATTTAAAAAGGCCCATTTGACAGAATGTATTACAATTTAAAATTTCTTTAATAAGGGGAAATAGCTAGAATTTAAAAGAACCCCATAGCAAAATAGATGGTCCATTACCACCTTTTAAACCGGAGCCCTCAAATAGAAACAAAAAAAAAGTATAGTGGAAATTTTAAAGGTATGGGAAAATGGTGCCATTTCTCTTTTACTAAAAAAAATTTTTCAATTTCTTCCACAGGGAGTGGGTTCCTTAATTTCTGTTCCCCCATAGCAGCTGCTATGCCCTGTTTTGGTTTTCTATTTATGTCCTTGAGCACAATGTGTCATGAAAAAAACCCAATTTTTAAAAATTTAATTTATGTAAAAGCTTTAAAAAATTTTTTTTACAAAAAGTCCCCCTGTTAGATTTAAAAAAATGGGGTTTGTCCATAGAGGTCAAACCTGCTCTTTAATGGTTTAAAATTTACAGGCGGGTAGTTTTTTGAAATTAAAATGTAATCCCGATGAGGGTTTTTCCCAAAAATTTAAAGAAAAAGGGAAAAAGCAGTCAAAAAGGGGCTTAATTTGTGTTGAGCGTTTTTTATGCAAAGTTGAAATCGGCAAGTTTTTAGGGTTTGATCAAAATTTTTCCAGATCTTGCGAAAATTTAAAAGGGGTTAAAAATCTGTGCATCTTTAAAATTAAAGTTCGCGCCTTTTTCGGGGGCCCCTTTAATTTTGGCGGCCAGCAAATCAGATTAAGAATAGAGCAGGGTGAGATTGTGTGGACGCATGACTGGGATGTGTATGGTTGCGATTGGTGGGAAAAAACACATGACCTCGTTTTTACTAGAACAGCGTTTTTCCCGTTTCAGGGCCCCAAATGTCTTCAGCGTCTCATAGGGATAGGGCCTGCGTTCTGCCCTTTGGGAAAAAGCCCCAGCCCAAAAATTTGTCTATTTCTGCACAGGGGAAAAATCTACTATTAGCTGTGATCCCTTTCCCAAATTTGTTACATTTGGGGTTTTAACATTTTATTTGTTAGCTAGGGGAATTTTAAAGCAGAATCTACCACTGTAAATTAAAAGGCGGTTTGGGGGGGGGGGGGGGGGCCCCGGGCGCGAACACAGCAGCTCTATCTTTAAAGAACACTGGTAAAGGTTTACCAAAACTTAGTTTTAGACATTGTAGTGGAATATCTTTATTATTAACAGTTTTTCTATTGAAAAAAATTTCCTGGGAAATTGGGCAGCCCGAAACTTTATTGGGTAAAAAATCATTTCTTGTAACTGCAGGGTTTTTGTTTTGCTGCCCAAACTCACTTTTATTAACAGTTTTTCATTTCGATAGGTGTTCCCAAATTTTAAACCCCTTACACCTGTGACTGTTGATATATCCACCTTGCATTAAATTTCAAAACCCGCAATCCTTTTAGTCAGCAAGGGTTTTTTGTTTCCAAAAAATACCGTGTATCATACCGAAAAAATCCGTTAGGGGTTTTTTTTACTTTTGGGGCACCCAAACACTGTTCATTGACGCAGGATCTAAGGGAAATCTTAAAAACGCAATTCTATATTCACCAAAGGTGAAATTGGGAAAAAGGGGCCAAAAAAAACCGTTTTTTTTATATCAAAACTAACAGTTGCGTGTTTTTTACTTTTGCGCACCCGCACTGTTCATTGACGCAGCATCTACGGAAAACTT